>JACEVL010000911.1:352500-612500 GCA_020284085.1 Aporrectodea caliginosa | reverse complement strand
TATAACCAGTCAGCAAATGAAAATATACGTACCACCTTTTTATTTGTTGCACACATAATTGTTAATGCCAACTCGAATAGACAGCAGTTTAGACAAGTGAGTTAGTAAGAAATGTGTGCGACCCGCACAGGTATACTACTGAGAGCATCTCGGTTGCTGTAGTCTACGTTAATCTGAAGGCTATATATATGTAGATTCGTTCATTCGCTGTAGTAGATATCGAATTAAAAATCAATCAATCAGTCAGAATTGCATCCGGAAATGAGGTCATTGGCCGTTGGTTTATGAATGCGTTGAGTTTGTCTACAGTTCAATGGAGCCGAGTAGCCTCATTAAATCGACTTTTAGACCTGTGTCGAAGATATTTCTAAATCCTTTGAATTATTCAATTCCAACCTCATTGTTTCGCTAATATCAATCGCCAACGGCTTCATTTCCGAATTGATCGTCGACAAACTGAGCTGTCACGACAGACAGACACACACAGTCACACACATACATAAAGACAGACAAACAGAGAGACACGGACAGACAGAAAGACAGATGAGAAAGCAGGCGGATCAGTAAGTCAGCCTGAATGACTGACCCTTCACCTGACTGCTTCTCTTCCTTCAGGCTGACTGCTTGCATGGTTAGCTGAATGAACTGTGGTTGAAAAAGTGACTATGAACCCGGCTCGGGAAATGGTTCGCTGAATGGCTGGCTACCTGGCTCAATGGATGGCTGAGTGGCTGGCTACCTGGCTCAATGGCTGGCTACCTGGCTGGCTGGTTGAATGGCTGGCTATACTTGATTGAATGGCTGGCTGGTTGAATGACTGGGTATACCTGGCTGGATGGTTAAATGGTTGGCTACTTGGTTGAATGGCTGGCTGAGTGACTGGATGGTTGAATGGCTGGCTGAGTGACTGGATGGTTGAATTGCTGGCTACTTGGCTGAAAGACCGGCTGGTTGATTGGCTGGCTACCTGTCTGGCTGATTGGCTGAGCTGTCAACCGCAAATGATACAGATGGCGATGTTGTGATAGTTTCCTTCACACATCCCTAATAGAAAGCAGACGACCATCGTATAAAGAGAGAGAGAGAGAGAGAGAGAGAGCTGTTTACATCATGGAGTGAATGTGGCATGCCGCAGGAAGTGACCGTCAGACAGCAAGTGGAACCAGTAAATCATCGCCAGCAGCAGCAGCAGCACCAATCGCATCATCTGCATCAGCTGCTGCTGCTGCTGCTGCAGGGGATGATGCCACTGAAGACAGCGGCCACCAGTTGCCTGAGAGATGCTTCTTTCTAACGTGATCCGACCCATCCTGCCAGACGCCAATAAATCGCTAATGAATATACTTGAGATGATTCAGTCGACCGAGACAGACAAACAGACATACAGACAGACACACACAGACACAGAGGCACACACACAGAGACAGACAGACACACACACAAAGACTGCCAGACACAGACAGACAGACACAGACTCGGGATACCAGATGCAGAAACAACGATTACCATAATCCTGATTCATCATTGCTCATGTGATTGCTCATGAAAAAATTCAAAACAATATTATGGTCGCATCCTCTTTCTACTCTATATAGCTATGAATAATAGGCCTACATATACTTGTTTACTTATGATATATATATATATATTCTAAGTATATATTCGTACACTATATCAACCGACTTATCTGAAGAAACAGGGTTGATGAAGAGGATCTTTCTGTACCAGGTCCAAATGGAAAGGGGTTGATGAAGGACCTTTCTACCACAAACAGAAGGGATTATAGACTGCAGAGCCCACTGAGTCTGGGCCGATGTGTTAGTCATATGAACACAATCAAAACCATAACCAAATCCAAATTTGAAACACACTTTCTCCAGATAAAATATCTGAACCTTAAAAGCTTTCGACAGTAACCTACATTACATTTTACATTACAGTAACCTACATTACATGTTACATTACGTACTGTTTCATAGGAACCATAAAAACATTAGCCTAATAGTAACAGTTTTTCAGTTGTTGGCTATGTAATCTGTATAAGCTTTTAGTGCCTACATTTTTCCATCCAACTCCAACTGTTCAGTCTCAGTTTGAAAGTATTCCAGCATAATGCGAATACAGTTTCCCTTTGTAGCCGGTTCCAGTGACCCGCAATCTTCTGACTGAAAAAAGATACTTCTAACGTCTTATCACACCCTCTTCTATGTTACAGTTTCATACTGTGTCCTCTTAGATAGACTCCGGAGCCGCCGCCGTTAAACCCTTAAGTCGAAACCAGTCGCTAAGCTATCGACTGCTAGAAACTTCGTTCACTTAATATTTTTGTTTTCTTGTTTTTAATAGTGGTTCAAGTTGTTAAGTCAGTCGCTAACTCATTAAGTCAGTCGGTAATTCCCTACCGGGTGACTCTGGAGAGTATACTCTTAGATTTCCATTTGCTGCCCCCGGAACGTTTATAGGGATGTTCGTCGGTGTAAAATTTTATAGCCTTTTCAAGCAGACAAAAAGCAATCGATAGAGATACTAACGAAGATAAAGAGAAACACTGGTCGTCTCTCTATCTGTCTACGTTTCAGGCAGACAGACAGACAGATGGACGGACGGAGGCACAGACAGAGACATGTCTGTATGTCTATCCTCCGAGGTCGAGTTGAGGTTGGTTACTCATCCACTTAACAAAGACCGACGCTAAACAAGGACTTCCTGGAAAGGACGGACGGACAGACGGAAGGATCGGTACTGAACATCCATATGCACACGTTCAGATCCACCCACCCCCCTCCTACCTCCACCGCAGCCGACCTTTTTGGTTATTGCTGGAAACGATGATCTGCGCTGAAAGACTACACAGACCTTAAGTAAGACCTTCTGTCTCTGTCTGTGTCTGTCTGTCTGTCTGTCTCTCTCTGTGCCTCTGTTCGCTTGCCTCTCGTTCTGTTTTCGGCTTTCTCTCATTCTTACTCACAGATCCAACCGCAATGACCAATCACGCCGATTGAACATCGATCGAATGACGCAACACTGACGTCATAAAGCAATGAATACAGATCGTCAAGATGGAACAAAGAACTTAATGAAGAACGGTTGAGGTTTAGATGAGTCAGCAACGGATGACGAGGAGTCAACGGAGTCAATTAAACCAGTTGAAATAACAGGATTAGGCTATATATCTGCCGAAGGCTCACATCACACATGACGTAAGAGTTTTCAATTGTCCATGCGTAATCTAAGAGCTTATTATGCAATTTATGCCGCTTTATTAAACGTCTTAAACGCTGTGATATTTTCAATATTTAAACCCATGAAATGAAATTATATATCTAAAACAGCAAATACATTCTGTTGTGGAACATGTTTTCACGTCAATCGCAGCCCTCTCTCCTTAATATTGAAAATATCAAAGCGTTTAAGACGTTTAATAGAGCGGCATAATAAGTTCTTAGATTACGAATCGCCAATTGAAAACTCTGACGTCATTTGTGATGTGAGCCTTTACATGTACATCATCCATTTATCCCGTTGTATACCATATTATATATATATATATAGGCCTATATATATTTCATTTCCACGGTTCCACCAACGCATATTCGTAAACTCCGCCTCATCCATTTACCCCGCTCTACAAAATCCTCCTCCTTCCTCACTCCCTCCCACCCCCAGTCTACAGCACTTCTCCAATTTCTCTAACCCCGATCCATATACCACAATGCATCCCAACTCTGGAACGATCTATTAGGCCTATATAACTCCCAAATCCTCCAGACTCTCCCTTCCTACACCAATCTCCGCGTTCAACCAGCATCACCTGCCACAAGCTCCTCTGTCTATCATCACTGTTCATGTTATCCATTCAAAACTAGTTTCACCTTAAAAAAACCCAGCACTCCAGTTTCTCTCCAGTTTCTCTCAGCCTAAACACATCCAACCGTTACACCCTCTGCAGTCTCCTCTATATTTGGTCTTCTGACAACCGACTCACTCTGGAATAAGGCTTGCAGTGATTTTGCCTTGAGCATTAAAACAGTAGCTCTACTGAAGTTTTAAGATTATTATTTCTTATTATTACTCAAAAGTAAAAACTAAATATAATAGTTAAACAATGTTGTGTTGCTCCTACCAACCGAAGACCTATTAAGTAGGCAGGTTTACCCACTAAAAACTGTCTTTTAACATCAGCAGATTTCTGGGAATTTTCCTGGTTTCAGTTTCATTATTTGCGCCACCGCGGTTGTCATCTTGTGCCATGGCTCATGGGTGGATGGATAAATGAATGAATGAACGCCATGCGTTGAATTCATATTTAGACCTACTGAGTCACTGAAAATGGAGAAAACGGTCTCTGTGGAAGAACATGGAATACACCTTTTGCACAATCTCACCAAAAGCTTCTTCAGTGATTTCTTCCCAATTCAGCAATAGTGTTAAATCTCGCACTGAATTAAGAATGTGCATTTGTAATTCGTCCGTCCAGGTCGAGAGCGCTGCTGATTTTTGAGCGGCGCTATATAAATGTTCGATTACAATTACAATCCATCCATCCATCATCCATCCATCCATCCATCCATCCATCCATCCATCCATCCATCCATCCATCCATCCATCCATCCATCCATCCATCCATCCATCCATCCATCCATCCATCCATCCATCCATCCATCCATCCATCCATCCATCCATCCATCCATCCATCCATCCATCCATCCATCCATCCATCCATCCATCCATCCATCCATCCATCCATCCATCCATCCATCCATCCATCCATCCATCCATCCATCCATCCATCCATCCATCCATCCATCCATCCATCCATCCATCCATCCATCCATCCATCCATCCATCCATCCATCCATCCATCCATCCATCCATCCATCCACCCATCCATTCATCCATTAATTTATCCATCCATCCATCCATCCATCCATCCATCCATCCATCCATCCATCCATCCATCCATCCATCCACCCATCTCCATCCATCCATCCATCCATCCATCCACCCACCCACCCACCCACCCACCCACCCATCCATCCACCCACCCACCCATCCATCCATCCATCCATCCATCCATCCATCCATCCATCCATCCATCCATCCATCCACTCATCCATCCATCCATCCATCCATCCATCCATCCATCCATCCATCCATCCATCCATCCATCCATCCATCCATCCATCCATCCACCCACCCACCCACCCATCCATCCATCCATCCATCCATCCATTCATTCATTCATTCATTTATCCATCCACCCATCCGTAACGTGTTGTTATGACCATGCCATGCATTCTTCAGACTCCACGTGGAGACTCCGCCCCTATACGAACGACGATCACAGACCGACGACGACCCATTTATCCGACGCCTCCTCCTCTTCTATTCCAACCCACTCAAACAGCCACATACCACCACTCGTGAGAACTACACGCAACGGGGAAACACGAGTCAGATGTACAGAGCGACAGAGGGAGAGACAGACAGACACACAGAAACACATAGACAGACAGATAGGCCTACACACAGAGTTAGAGACAGAGAGACAGTGACGCATAGACAGAGAGAAACAGAAGCATAAGCAGGGTAGACCGCGAGATAAACAGACTGAGAGACGAAGAGATTGAGAGACAGACACACAGACAGACAGACAGATGATGATACTCCCACATACACTGAAAGAAAGAGAGTGAGACAAAGGCCAGTCAGCGTTGCATTCCATCTGCATTGTCTCTGGCCATAAGCTCCAAAATAGCCTATGATTAAAACGAATCTGTCTAGTTTCTGGGACTGGACATCCATATATCATATATGCATAGTATGTATACTACGTATGTAGGACACTATAGGACGTGAATACACAGCCACATTAACAGTTAACCATGAGAGCATCACAGGCCATCAGAACATTCAGAAGCCTCTCCTTATACGCATGTAAATAAACGCACCTGTCTGCATGCGTATTGGTGGATGTATCCGCCAGTGTCTGTCTGTATGTCTGTTTCTTTATACCTAGTCACCGATGATTCGGCGATGAATGTGATGGATGTTATGCATTGCATTCATGTAACGTAATACGATCAGATACAATCGCATCAGGGGTAGACGCAGTTAACACAGTGCAACGGTGCTTGGTCGTTTAGTAAGGTGAAGGCCATTCATATATATATATATATATATATATATATATATATATATATATATATATATATATATATATATATATTTAGTAAGGTGAAGGCCATTCATATATAGCTATAGGTTTTTCAGTTCAAGTAATTCTCTAACAGCTGATTTTGTCATTGTCAAAGCTGCCCAACAGTCACAGTCGGAGTAGGCCTATAGCGGAAAAGTAGGCACGTATAGCGTTAAACGGGGCGTGCATAATAACATCACTGTTTAAGCTTACAACTTTTCTGCTTTGCCTTATGCTGTATACATGTATGAAACGCAGGCTACGCCCAAGCGAAGGCCTGAACAGAGTATACAGTTGCCCGTAGAATAATATTATCAATGGCGTCAGTCGGGTAAACATAATGAATGAATGATCCGTTACGATGAAATTCATTTCCTGCCATTATGTAAACATTGTAATCTACTAAACGGAGGAGGAGGCGGGCGACTTACCGCTCTGAAATAAATTGCCTTTACGGCCCATTTAGTTCTCATCATTGGAGTCTCTTATAATGGCTACCCTTAGCCTACGAAGAATGGCAGTTCTTCGTATTGAAACTGGTCTCTACCGAACACCTGCTTAGCTGATGTAATTGAATACTTTACGATCGACCACCAAGAACTGTTACGAAAGCTTAAGTCCGCGTTGATAATTTTTCGTAGAAATTAATCTGTACAGAAACAGAGAGGGCAGTTCTTGACGGGAGTCCGTATCGTTGAATGAAGTTTCTATAGCAGTCCGTATTGAATAACTGAGATTTACTGTGACGCATAGATTCGGTATCCCATACACCGCTGCGTTTCTAATCCTAACTGGTATAATGTGATATTAGAATTGTATAGCCTGCGTAACGTATAGCCAGTGGATAAATTGCTCATAGGTCTACTGCAGAGGTGATGTTTTCGGTGATCTCTACATTTTTGCAAATCCAAAGCCTAAGCCTATAGATCTGGTGAATATATAACAATAGGCCTACTCTCTAGGCCTACTCAGGTAAAAATGCGTGAAACACGACACATCATCGATTATTGCAAGCAAAACATCAACCGCTGCCTATAGCGTACAAATCAAATGCATACAGACATGCATGCGTGCATGCATTCATACAATATATATAGGCCCAAATACATAGGCCTACATGACAGGACTGCATGGGCATACGCATACGTACGCACGTAGGCCTACTTGTGCATAGATAAGTAGAACTGAATGAACTGATATATGATTGCCCTATTCATTGCTTAGCTACATGGTCGTCTGGTCCATTGCAACATGTAGCCTATACAGAAGAGTTCCAGTGGCCTTCGAAGTCCTAACCATTGATCCCTATTTCTTCTCTCGTGGCCTTGTGCACAGGGACGCCTCTTAACGGTTCACCCTCCTAGAGGCGCTTTACAAACGTGTGAATACAATACGTAGCCTAGACTATAGTACAATACAAGGTGACAAAGTACTTCATGCTAGATTCAATTGAGAAAGAAAGCGCATAACATCATAACTTAATTATTATGGATGTTATGGCCATTGACGTCGTCTAATATTACTCACAGAAACCTTTGCTATGCCCATTTTCCGACTGTCGTCTGAATGAAAGTATCGCTTATTATTACGACCAACTACGGCTTTTTCAGGTGTCTAAAAGAATCAGCTTAAGACCATTTTCTACATAATAAATGAATATTGTACAATGTACATACATACATACATACATACAAACAAACAAATACATGTAAGCATACACATGCACACATGCATACAAGCAAACATAGGCTATATATACATGCATACATAAATAAAGTCATACGTACGCTACATGCAAATATGCATGCATACCCACAATATACAGAGACAGAGAGTGACAGAGACACAGACAGACAGACAGAGACAGACAGACATAGAGACAGAGAGAGACAGACAGACAGAGACAGAAATAGAAACAGAGACAGACAAACAGACAGATATTATAAAGACACGGAGAGACAGAGATCGCGCGATAGAGATAATTATATACAGTCAGAAAGAGAGACAGAAAGAGAGAGACGGTGGGGAAGGAAGCAGAGAAACAGGATGATTCAAGCATCAATTGTCTCTGAAGTCTGAACTCTAGCACCCGTTTAAACATCTGACCACACCCTTCATCGGTCGGTGGCATCCGATGGTTCTTCGCCTGCTGCTGAAACTGGGCGGATTTCTAATGCTTCTTCCTCCTCACCATTACGAGTGACATAGCCTACTCCTCCTTGTAATTACCGTCGACGGCATCGGCAGGGGGGGGGGCAGAGGTCAGAGGGGCAGAGGCGACGCCGCCGTCGATGATGAATTTCTCAGATGACTCAACGCAGAAATTCCAATCAACGTGATCATAGACCAAAGCTGCTGCTGCTGCTGCTGCTCTGGCATGTCGTGCTGTGGCACGTCGTGTGCACACGCCACGCTCCAAATAATGTCGATCAACTCCAGACACCACTAATGACATTGTGGTTATCACGCACTGCAGGAAAAGAGAAATAACTGTATACGTATGTGTATGTATAGTACACGTCTTGTCTTTGGCCGACGACGTTCATTCACAGCTGCCGTTCCATCCATCTGGAACTCTCTCTGTAACTCTGCATGTTCGCAACTCTCCGACCGAGATTGTCTTTCGCTCTAAACTTAAACTTAACTGAGTTTCAGTCTACTTATAGCTCTTAATGGTTAGTCGGCTTCAATTTTAAGGCCTACTTCTGAACTTCCTGTAGGACGGCATTATCAAATTACAGTTCATTGCAGGCCGGACCAGGCCCTATTGTATTGCATGCATACGATTCAAATACAAATACTGTCTATATGTGCTCTTCATATACAGTGGTCATCCAACTAATATTTGACCACTGTATAACAGATAGGCTTCGGACCACTATATAGACTATTAGTGTAAAGAAGATATCGCTACATAGTTACACACAATTCATACAATTTCTTGTGTATATATTATATATATATATATATATATATATATATAAAATGTGCTACTTATATTATATCAATATTTATATATGTACGGGATAATGTACCTTATGTTGGCCCTACATCATAGAATTAATGGTTGTCAGGGCGTTTTTATCGGCCACATTAATGCCTACTAAATTACTCATAAGAATGTAATCCCATTAATTTCTAGTATTCAGGTCAGTGACCTTTGGCACTGACCCCCGGATATCTCTCCCTATTTCTGCATCTGTACAGGTGCGTATTCCTGTCTGACAGTCTCCGTCTGTCTGTCTGTCCTTCTTCTTCCTCCTAGCCGCTTCTCTTTCACTTGTGGAAAGAATGCCATCGCTGTTCTCTGACCTACATTCCAATCGTTGCTCACCTCGAGTGTCATCACTCTCTGCAGCCCCCACCCACCCCCATCACCGCATCACACTCTCAACACCATCCTCCTCCTCCTCCTCCTCCTCCTCCTCCTCCTCCTCCTCCTCAACATCATCACTATCATCACCGTCGTCGTCATCACCACCATCATCATCAGCAGCACAGACACACTTAATCACACGCAGACAGGAAGCTCTTCCGGAAAGCGCAGTTCCTTAGCCACTACTACCTCCATCAGCTCTTGCCACCTCTTCGTGAGGACAAGTAGGCCTATACTACACTGACTTCTCCAGAGAGAACTTTCTTACTTGCTACCAACGGTTAATTCTAAACTGCTTAGAAAGTGGTTTTATTAATTGGTGTTGTCTTTAGTTATAATTAGTTGAGCAGTCTATTTCAAATGTGTATGTAATTGTTGTATACAAATAAATGCATGTACACTTGTAAAAGGCAAAATATAGGCTACTTACCTACTTACTCGCTTAAACATACATGCACCACGATGTTGTGATTCCAAGGAATTGGAAGCCAAGGATGACGATTACTACGCTGGATAAACAATGCAAACGAAAACATAACAAGGAGTCAAGGACTAAAGAATGGAGATCGTTTATTGGCACCCTTCACGGCCAAATGGCAGGCCTCAGGAATGATGATGCTGATGATCATATACAGATATATTTTGTTTTGATAAGACTCCAATTAAGTAAACACATCCCACATCTGCCACTCCCACATCTGCCATAAAACTAATACCTGTGACATACTTTGCATCACTCAGTGATATAAAATAAATAGCTCACACAATTATTTATGAGAGCGAACGCTATAACCTATACTACGCCAGTTGTAAGTTGTAGTTTATCCCTAATCAGCTCGTCACGTCTCTGTCAAACAAACACTGTCGTCAGAGAAATAAAATATTCAGTCCAGCAATGTAGTGTCTGATGCCATCAGAGCAACAGGCCACACTTCGATTAAAGATTCTTTTAAAGAATGGTTAAATGCTCTAACCATTACCTGTATTAGATCAGGCCAGTTTTCAGTTATAGTTTCACCTTGAGAATTGTGATTTTATTCGGCGTCTTTGTATAAACGACTGTGCAGTTCCTTTGTATATATATACGCAAGCGTTCCTGATATTATACAAACTCGTTGGCAATGCATCTCCCATTCAAGCCAAGTCAAGGCCGCTTAGTCACTGTCGATCGAGTAGCTCTGAACGATAGACGTAGTAGAAGTAGTTCTACGCCGCAACAATTTACGGTTGTCAAAGCGAATGACCCTTCACCCCGCCCCTCTCCCCCCAGACTGACAGATGACGGTTCGTGACTAATGCGCCGCTTTGTTGCAGGTCGTTCAGCTGGAACAACCCGTTCTCGAAAAACTTCCTGTCCTGCATAGAGACACCTTTCAACAGCTGGGCGAAGATTTCAATGGACTCAATGGAGTAAATTTACGTTTTATATGGACCTAAAGACAGTGTGATTCTCGTTAACGATAACGATAACGAAAATGTTCGTTAACGAAAATAAAATGATTTCGTTAACGATAACTATAACTAAAACTAAAAATATCATTAACTATAACTATAACTATAACGAAAATAACATTAACGAAAATTCATCTTTATTTTCGTTAATACAAAAAATAAAAATAGGAAGTGCAATATGGACGATTCGACATAAATGAGAACGAAAGATGCAATATTTTTACTATGCAATTTGTCAGTTACTTTGGAAAGTCGTGTATTCATGAATCTGAATGCAGCCATGCTTCAAAGGCTTTCAAAGCTCTGAGCAAATTGTGAAACCTCGTGTTAATACGCACAACTTTGCTTATGGCCTTAATTATTGTAACTAAGTAGTAACTAAAATAAAAATCCATTAACTATAACTATAACTATAACTAAAAAATAATACTAACTATAACTATAACTATAGCTAAAATAAAAACCATTAACTATAACTGTAACTATAACTAAAATAAAATCTGTAAGGAGAATCACACTGCCTAAAGAACAAGTTGGGTTACGTGCATAGCTCAAGCCATTGAGAATAATTAAAGTTTTGCAATTATAATACTATTATAATCTTACGATTTTTAAATTTAAATAATGACCTCGGTATGCAAGTATAGACTACTCATATTTCATATCTTTATTGCCACATAAAACTTGCTATACTTGGTGCCACATATAACAATATCGGCAAATTACAGTAGCATAAAAACATAACAAATGCAGAAGAGTATTAGGCTTTAGCAGCATAACAATACACAACAATATCCATCACCACACTCAATACAACAATTATAGTAGTAACAAAAACAATGTATAACGATAACATCAGTTCCAAAAACAACAAAACACATATTTTGTGATCATTTGTGGAAACAACAGCAGACAGAACACTTGGTTGGACCACAGGACACTACACACAATTGTATTGTATTGTATTGTATTGTATTTGAACACTTGTTATAGCGCCTCTACCAGATTTCCTATTCAGAGGCGCTCCCGACTACTGCTGTAGTCAGAGTTTCACAAAAGCGCATGAGCAATTGCGAGTGAAGGACTTGCCCAGGGTCCCTACGCGACGGCTTTGAGGTGGATTCGAACCCGCAACCCTCCAGCTGCAAGGCACCGAACATACCCCAAACCACCGCGCCCCAGTATATTGTGTTGTGTTGTGTGTTGTATTGTACTCCACGTTTATAATGCGACCGAGCCACCCGCAGTAAAGATCCGAGAAATTAATCTCTGATAAACCGACCCGACCGGGAAGCGAACCCGGGGCGCCAGCGCGGCGAGCGGGCACCAACCCACTCGGCCACTCAGGATCCTATAAGACACTACCTACAATTAAAACAAAGCTCGTGAGTCCTTAACACTTTGAGGTACTTATCAGGAGGCATCACATTGATCTCTCTCTCTGGTTCTGTGGACATGTCTTTAATATGAACCCCGAGGAAATCTATCATTGTATCCAGTGGTTAGCGACATGTATCTCATGCCTTCCAAGGCCGTTGATGTTCACCTTATGTTAACGGATACACTTATTTACTTACTTACTTACTTACTTACCTCAGGCCTTATGGGTGTACAATTCTTTGACTATCTATCAAGCGATTAGCTACTGAGGTCCGGATACCCTGAAAGCGTTTTAAAGGTGACCCTGCATGGGGAGCGTTGTATTTGACGTTGAATTAGTAGGTTAAGTGTTTAATGACATCTTATGGCTGACAGAGGGTGCTCGATATAGGGCTAGCCTATATGTATGGGGGACTGCTCTTCTCTTCTCTTCTACTATGGCTGATAGGGCCTTTGACGTAGACCTTATCCTCACTTATTTGGTCTTGTGAGCAAAGTTCTACTCCTAGCCTATTACAAGCCATGGGCTCGTATATATATAGGCCTAATAGTGGGGTTATCCTACAGAGGTCCTTGTACAGCCCACGCTGTGGCTAAACCGCAAAAGAGATAAACAACGACAGCTCCTTTTTTACAATCCGGCAGAAATTGAGGATTATCTACTACAGGAAACTAAAATCTAGGCTCATTCAAAACCACAGACAATACACATAGGCTTATAAATGTGTGTGTGTATATATGTGTATATACATATATGTATATTACATACATACACGTATGGAATGTACATACATACATAATGTATGTATGATACATACATGCACCAACATACTTATATACATACAAACAAGCATAGTGTGTTCATTATGCCTGTATATATATAAGTATGTTGGTATACATATATATATACCTCAGTGCATATGAACAAATATATGCTGTGTATTCATTTAGGTAGGCATGCATGTAAGCTTAAATAATAATAACAATAAAAATAATAACAATAACAATAATAATAATAATAATAATAATAATAATAACGACAATTTATATGGCGCCATAACACGGCCATGCCGTTATAAGGACGCCTAAATACATAAGTAAAAAATGTGAGAATGTTAAATGGGGCAGCACATCAAGAAGTAGGAGTGAAGATATCCCTCCTAATGGGGGACCCACAAGTAGCCATGTTTAGACCTATATCTATAATTAGGGTCTACATAATTACCCACAGTTAGCCTAATACATCCACTCTATCATATAAACTTCGCCATGTATATATATATATATATAGTATATATATATATATATATATATAAATATATATATATATATATGTACACACTTAAGATTATCATAACTCTATCAGAAATATGAATATAGGTTATAACACGGCATAATGAGACCAGTATAACCATATAGTATGGTTAAAGTGTCCCCAATCTTCTGCTTTTATGAATAAAGACATTAACGATAGGCAAAAGGGAGGGAAAGTCATTTTCTGCAGTCTACTTTATACAAGTCTATCATTATGTTCTGCGCAGCCTACACAGTGATGACGGATCTATCTCATCATCTCACCCGATCAATTCATTGATAAAAGAATTGGGTCGAGGCCATACATGCACGATCGCTATAGAGAAACGTGTCTACGTTTAACACCGCCACTACTCGTACTCTGGTAATGCCAGTCCCAAGCCTCGACGAAGGAGGAGGGCGACGCTAATGATCTTTGTCATGACAGTGTCATTAAGCTGAAACTACTACTACTACTATGTCTACATTTACACATAATAATACTAGTAACGATATTGCAGACAGTGCAAACTCGATGGAGTAACTTAGCTTGGGAAATGAACGGCATACTATAATAGTAGTAGTTTCAGTTTAACGACACTGTAATTACAAAGATCATTAGCGTCGCCCTCCTCCTTTATCCAGGCTTGGGACTGGCACTGTCAGAAAGCGAACAGTGACGAGTTCATTCTATAATAGAAGCCTCAGATAGCTTTCCAATAATACATCGTATAGTTTCTCAACAGATAAGCAGTATGCTAACACAGCACGTGGAATAACCTTAACAATTAAACCATGCACATGCTTTATATAAGGCACATGTGTTGTTCCAAGACGCGATGACGCATGCGTCGCCCCATCCGCTGCTTAGAAATAACGGCGTCCGCGATCATAATTAGTTCCTCATATGCACAGCAGCTACTACTAGCATGCTACTAGCATATGAATGCTACTAGCATATGAATGCTATAATACCGGTGCTGCTCCTGCTTTCCAGCAGAACCCCGCTGAGAGTATAATTTACGTTAGAATTTACGATCAGTCATCCACAAATCACCAACACCATAAAGGCTACACGAGGAGGAGGAGGGCGTGTAGGGAAGGGAGAGGGAGAGGGGCGCAGAGGGAGAGGGGCGCGGGGTCAATTACCCCACCAGACTTCGAAGGGCTGACTACTGCAGGTGTAGATCCTACGAGGGGTCATATCATCCGAGCCTCAGATCTCTGTTTCACCCCGTTTTGTACATGCCAGCATATGAGTTTCAGTTTATTGGTTTCCGAGTGCTCCGTACATATATATATATATATATATATATATATATATATATATATATATATATATATATATATATGTATGTACATATGTATGTCATGTAAGTATGTATGATTGTATGTATGAATGTATGTATGACATTCTATGTATGTATGTATGTATGTATATATGTATGTATGTATGTATGTATGCATGTATGTATGTATGCATGCATGTATGTATGTATGTATGTACGTACATGCATGTATCACACGATAACCCACCCATTCACCATAATATATATTCTTGAACATGTGCTTTTGTGAATAGTCAGTCGGTCTGTCTTCGCGTTGTCTGTTTCATCATCTGTTCGGAATGTTCCGTCTGTGATATGGAACGTCGTCGAGTGCAACCTATCTGCTCAGAGCCCCATCTGCCGTTCAAACGGTCTCATGAGTGGGTTGGGGCTCCCTCCAACGCCTGCTGCTGTTTGTCAATGGCCGCCTCTAACTAAATACGCGATGCTAAAATAAAAGCGACCCCGATTATCGTCAATGATTGGACATGTATGTGCAAACACGAACTAACGACGGCCAGACGTAGATGCCGGTTGTAGGTAGGGTCTAGACGGAAAACGATGTGCGTAGGCGGACCCTGAGCATGCGCTCCCAAAAAACGAGATGGGGCAGCAGGACAGGAGTGTCACCCGCATGAACACGCTCTTTGCCTTGTGTAACATTGAGCATGCGGGCTTTTATGTGCATGCCTCTCTGTGTCAGCTGATCGACCTTCTGGATATTGCTATAAATTTCTTTGCTACAGATACCTGTGCACCTCGTGACTCAGAAGCGATGTTTTGAAAGACACTGCAGCATAAAATACGCAAATATTGCTATTGCTGTTTAATTCCAGTTGGTAAACACAAGACAGGAACAGATGGCAAGCTATCGTCATTCATCATCTTCTTGGCAAATCTGCCTTCCAGAGCTTCTTATAGCACACTGTATAATTTCCAGATACACAAATACACACATATACATACACATCTACAAGCTGCACAGATGAATGAGAGTATGAGAGAGATTCACTTAGAGAATCAGCCAACCAGAAATTCTACCAGTTACAGAATCAGCCAACAAGGAGAGTTATTGCCACATCATATTCACGGTGACATGTTCGGTATAATTATGATTGACAGTGAAAAAACCTAATTATAAAATACAATACAATACAATACAACTTGTATTTATAACGCGCCTTAATAAAACATTCTTACTCAAAGGACGCGCATTTTAAAGCCTGGCTTTTACAATTATAAATGAAAGAGGTGGGTGTTTCACCTAGAAAAACGAAATGTTGAGTGGTAAAATGAGAATATAAGAGATTGCAGAAAGTGGGTTCAACTGCTGCAAATGACCACTGGTCGAAAAAAAAGGACGTGTACGAGGGATAACTTAAGTCTGCAGAGGATTCTATTCTAAGACAGGGTAACCAGTTAGCAGAGCTGCATGGTACCACCACAGAAAACAGGAACATCATTACGTTTAAATGCCTCTGTAAATAGGCCTATCCTTCCTGAGAAGTGTCCATCATTCGTATCATCCTACTCGCGTTCACGTCGTCACAGAAATTTAATGCTATAGGACATCCTTCAAAGAAAACTAGTGTAGACTACCATCAACTCAGTCTTTGGTCGGTTGCGGGTCGCCTCACGAACGCGACTTATATAAGAGATTTAATATCGGGTTATAGCACGGTCCGTACTCCGCCACTGCCCTAACTGTGGTAGTGCCAGTCCCAAGCCTGGAGAAAGGAGGAGGGCGACACTAATCATCTTTGTTATGACACAGTGTCGTCAAGCAGCAACGAAGGACGGTCCGTAAACGGGGATCTTAAATGGCATGGAGCCTATTAAAACGGGCAGCGGTGGTGAAGGATCTCACCCGATCATTCATTGAAAAGTAAACAGGGTCGAGGCCGTAATGGTCGCTTTGGAAAATCGTTTATATTTTAAATTAATTAATGACGCATATTCATTTAAAAGGAAGTTACGGCAAGCTGAAAATAAATAAATCGGAGAAAAATTTAAGAACTCTGGTGTTAGGGCGGTGTGCATCACTTCGGAAGTTGGGATGTGAGCTGGTTCAGCCAATGTGCGCTGGTTACGGAACTGGACTGAACCAGAGGTCAGGAATGGTTGACACCATTATCGTCCATGGACTGGACTTCGAAAGGCTGGTCTGCTGTATCGCATACATAATCAGTGACCTACACATGCAGCGGTCTGCAGAGAAGATCTAAACGGCAAACAGGATTAAAATGTCTGAAGGGTTGGCCAAAAAGAGGGAACATTCACGAGAGGCAACACAAACACAAGCAGATACAAACAAGGCCACACAGGGACATGCATTTAGGCCTATATACACTAACAAGGGTTCAAGGTCAACAAGGGTTCAAGGATGACAGGTCCCCTCCAAGAGGTCCTATTAACGTGGGTTGTTGCTTATGAACACTCCTTCTCTATAGCCATGGACTGAACGAAATTGACATTTATACTATCTAGTTTCTGTTAAACCAGACTGTGTCATCATGAGGAAGATCATTAGGGTTTCCCTCCTCCTTTACCCACGCTTCGGACTAGCACCACGCGAAAACGGAAGTAGCTACTCGTAACTGAAAAAGCGTTCTAAAGGTATTCCACATTGAGGTTTGATGAGGACTGCACCTTATGGCTGAAACTAACATAGGCTACAGTTAAACAGAACCCTTTTAAAGTGTCTAAAGGCATTACCTTTGACAAATCAGACAGCCTAAATTTTGAAATCAGTAGTTTTAAGTACTAGACTTGTAGGGGATAGAGATTCGCCTATTTCAGCCCCAGTATACAATGATTCCTTTACAAATATCTTAATCTTGAACATTTATACATACACAGTTACACACATACAGACACACAGACACACACACACAGACACACACACAAACACACGCACACACACACACATACAAAGCCAACCAGAGACTTGTCCAACCAGATATACAGTGTTGCATTAGATTGATGGCAAAAAGCATTTTACAATAAAAAAATTGAACCAACTAATCATACAGCGTAGACAATAATCTATAAAATGCGAAACGACACCATTCTATACCACCATTCTATACCATGAGGTACAATGTAATACAACTGAAATTTGAAAACGCCCTTAACAGTAGCGGAGGAGGTATGCACTTTGAAGCCCAGCCACGCCAAGCATAATGTTATGGATCAAAGAGCCAAGTTTTCATTATAAAGCGATAGATTGGTTCAGTAGAAAAAGGTCGATGCCAAGTTGAGAATGTAAAGAATTCCAGATGCTGGGTTCAGCTGCTGAGCATGAATGATGGGTGTTGAAAAGAACACATAGACAAGACGAGTATGATGAACGTAAGCTGTGAAGATGCTGTCTAAACTAGGCTAATCTTGTAACTGGGTTGCAAGCCACTCCCCAGGTAGAAACATTGCAAACCTGTTTGCCGTTTATTAAAGATAAAACTTCAAAGGCAAAACCATGACCTTCACAGAATCTGCTCTGTACTTGACTTTTACAAAACTGCATCTACCATCGCCGCATCCATAATACATGCTGCTAAACCAGACAACCACAATTCACTTTTCCTGAATACTGACTAAAACCACCCAAATAAACCACCTTTATTATGTTGCTCATATACAGAAAGCTGTTTAAAGTCATCAAACAGCACAGAAATCCAGTCTCTACATTCAGTGACTAATTTTCCCAAACTGACTTCTCGGGCACACCACAAAGCGATCTTTGACATTGCAATAGCAGTCTTCTCGGCTTATATATATATAACCAATACCTTGAACAAAAAGGTGTAGATGACTTATATAATCACAAGGTCTACTACAGTGAGGGAGGAGTCTATTTCCCGCTACCACTTTGGCCTCGAACCATCCAAGGAAGAATCCCAAGGCCGTTGACTCAGGCCATTGAATTTCAAGACTTGGCTTACTTCCCAGTTCCAAATTCTACTGCTTCTTGACGACAGAGACACTGGTGCACAAAGCACTTGCCCATCATTGCTACACCGAATCTGCTCAGAATTTTGATCACACGATGAAGTGTGCTACTGATTAGAGTACCATGTTGCACACAGGGTCCACTACATAGTCAATAACTTAGGAGGCCTCAATCAGCCTGTGCTGAAAGCTTGAAGCTCCTGATGACTATGGGTCTCAAGAGCACTGTAAGCATGCTCCGGCAGGGTTCGGGCTGGAGCCTGGAAGCCAATGCATTCTGCTTAAATAAGACAGTCAGGAGTTGATTGGGGAGGGGTAAACCCAAAACATTTAATTAGATCCAGGGGCATTAGCTAGGATGCTCTGTCCCATGGGACTAAACACAAAATCTGCACTTGATTTCTGAAGTCAAAGCCAAATGTTGACAATCAGACCAGTCAATTTCTAATTTGCACCCTCAATGTGCCCCATCTCAGCCCTGCACATGGGGACAACTTTCCCTTGCTGCACCCTCTTGACTGTATCTACAAGAATCCCCAGACTGATGCATGGGCTAGACCTCTAGGACACCCGACCCCAAGCCCCCCCCTCCGGCCACCTATCACAGACTGTGATGCACTTCGCATTACGATAACGACGTTATAGTTATCCATAGATAAGACGTTGTCTATTAGATTCAGCCAATGTCACTCTGTTCTACATTAAGTTACAATCGCACGAGCGCAGAAGACGACGGTAAAACGGCAAAGATGCAAAAATACTCACGCAGTTTCGGATGAAGGATCTGGAAAGGCCGAGTCTGTCTACCGACGGAAGCAGACGTCGTAGTCATGGAAACGTTTCTGTACCCTGCCGTAGCCGCAGCATCAGCAGCCGCTGCCGTGATGACCGAAGGTAAGTCTGCATCACCGTTCTTACGTTTCGCCATCTGAAGGCCCTTCTGGTTTCGAACTCTAACCGTTTCCTCTTCAGTCCCACAGCAAGACGCGCAGAATGTTACGCAGATCAGAAAACCGCCGACGACTGAAACATACATGGCGCAGTAGCGATCTCTGAGAGAAGGAGGCTGTCCGCAGCTCCGTATGACCGCTCCGGCATTCCATACAATCAATGACAGCGCCACACACGCGCCAGTTCAAACCCAACACCACTCCAACACGCGCAACGCCGCACCTCCCAATGAACGACGCCAAGACTAATTCAACGACGATTATTATTAGGCCTGGCAACAACGTTCGCAGCTTAATAATCAGAACGACGGCGGCGGCCACGCAGAATGTCACCGACGGCCTTTCGTAATGCGTACGTCCATGTCTCTAGCGGCATTCCATTACGCAAACAATTCGACCGCAATGTATTCTAAGTAATTCTTGACTGCTTCGGTCAATAATCCACTGCCACCAGAAATTGTTCAGATGTCATGTTCGTCCGACCGTTTTCACTGGTCGCCATCTGAAACCCTTCCCATGCTGGGAACGAGCTGTGCAGCGGTTTTATCTAGCCAAGTTTACCTATTTCTACGTCACGCCACACTTTAACCTGGTTAACGATAGCTTGGCATACCTCTAAAAGCGTCGGCCTATTGATCACAGTCCTGGGATAACAACCTCATGAATATTTAATTAATTAATCATCAGCTGATTATTGACCGTCATAGTACGACAGGTACGTCGATCCTTAAAAGCGCTGTGGTAGGCGGAGCCAAACGGACGCCGTGGAGGCGTGGCTACAATGTGTCAGTCATTAACAATTAACACAGCTAGCAGCCATTTACACGAAATGGCTTTCCATACAGAACAAGCGGGAGTAGCACGCCAGATTTCCAGTGTAGCGGACACCGAAGTTATATTAGGTTTAATCACTGTGGCGGACACCGTATGCCCGACGAAGCCAATCCACAGATGCAGTCAGACTGACAGACGCCCGCTTTATCCATTTTTCACTTGAACACCAGGAAGATCAAATTTAAAAAAAGCTAATTATCGATAGGAGGAGAATGCTAAGAGTGCTAGAGACCCAAAATACCGCAAGAAGTTTCTGTTTCGTCTGCACTTTCCGCCGCTAGCTAAATCAGCCGAGTACAATGACCAGCTGTAGTGGGAAGACGACCAGACGGCGAGACAGGAATGGCCTACAGCCGCAAATGTCGACGCTACGAAAAACGAAGTCGATTAAACTTAAGCCAATCGGTGCCACTCGGACTCGCTTAAGCGAACTGCACCTCTTCTAATTGACGATACTTCGTGTAAATTGATTACTCGAGTCAGCCGTATTCACCATTTAGGGGCCTATATCTTTTAATAAATATTTTACGCACACAAAGCAAAAGCAACATTTTCCGCTTATTTCTCCTCATTTCGAAGACTTAAATCTAAGAGCACGCCATCTTAACTTTATCCCAAGAATGTTATATAGAAACATGTAGGCTACTAACTAACTCAACCAGAAGTAGCCATACATACTGTCAATTGTTACTGTTCACCTACAGCGTTTTGTCTGTTGTTTTTTGGAAATAAACGAATATACATTTCATTTATCATAAAATTTACTGCAGAATTACTGTAAACATTACAACGAAATGACAAGAGAAACGAAAATTTGTATTTTGTAATTCAATTTCTGGGGCTCTGTTGACGCTCGAATAGTTGGGGCAAGTAAGCACGAAATAAAGACAGCAGCATTACATAACTACGAAATACTGATATTACATCAACCAAAATTATCGATTACTGTCGTTTGTTTTATCGCTTTTAATTGTGTACATGTACAATGTACATATATGGAAAGTCCCACAGGCCTGGGACCACTCAACAACCTTTCTCACTGTCAGTGATGGGCAAAATACTTTTCAAAAGTATTTTGAAAATACAAAATAAAATACTTTTCAAAAAGTATTTTGAAAATACTTTTCAAAAGTATTTTGAAAATACAAAATAAAATAGTATTTTGAAAATACTTTTGAAAATAGTTTTTCAAATACTTTTGTGAAATCAACAGTTTCTATTTTTATTGCTACTCACTAGTGTGTATCGTTACATCGCATTAGTGTTCTTGACAGTGCTCTGTAGTTTCTAATGACTTGAAGCATTGATATAACTGTAATTGCAATTAGTAACTTCTATTGTGCAGGTGTCTAATGCACAAGGAATAGGCCGATGGCACACCAAAATCAAGCCGTAATCAGGTCAATATCCAGAAGACAGATAGGCAGCCTATGATAGTGTATAAGAGGTTTCAAAGAGACAATTTTTAAGTTGAGAACGAAATAAACACAAGCCCCTGATCAGAGCACACATACACAGGAAGGGAGTTCAAAAATGTAGGTCTATAGCAATTGAAAATGCTCGTTCACCAAGAACAGTTCTTGATATAGGTAGGCTATGTATAATGCAAAGAAAAGAAGACCGAACAGAGAACATTGATATCCTGATACAACAAACTCGCACTCGCAAGTATCACAAGTTGATGTGGCCAGAATATTGTTAATTAAGCATTTTTACATTAAAATAATAATTTTGGCAGAAGTTTTGTAAGATTTATTTCTGAAAAGTACTTTAGAAAAGTATTTAAGAAAGTATTTTGAATTCTCCAAAATACTTTTAAAAACTATTTTGAAAATACTTTTACAAAATACTTTTCAAAAGTATTTTCAAAATTTGAAAATAGAAAATAAAATAGTATTTTCTATTTTGAAAATAGAAAAGTATTTTCAAAATAGAATTGTGCCCATCACTGCTCACTGTATGTAAGGCCTACATGTACTGTGTACAGTGTATAATTTCACAGCGAGGATGTCAAGTTGTCAAAACGTTTCACATATTGTTTTGAAACACTGAGTAAAACTTGGTTCATAAATCCTGAACACTGCTTCATCCTGTTCAGGAAATGTCAGCATTACACAGTCAAGCCACCAGTGGCCATGATACTTGGTGGTGACATAACCCTTCAAATGCAAATTTCACAGGTTGTTGATGGTTAGTATCGACAGACTGTAGAACATTGGTGTCAAACCTTTCTGAATAGTGGGCCAGTGGCAAAATTTTCCAGCAAGTCATGACATCCTTGGCACTACACAAATGTACCAATGCATTACACCTTCATTTCCATGGCCTATGATAACGCAACTAATTATAGCAGACGAAACACAGGAACAAAAATTCAAGGTATCACATAAGCTTCTTAACATAATGACAATGATACATAGCCCTGCTGATCACAAGGAAAATCCGAAGAAATTACTGCCAGTATAATTTCTTATGGTTTTTAATTGAGAAAGAGAAACAACCACACCATTCCATATGCACAGCAAACTCCACAAAGCTTACACAAACAAGTTTTCATTACCAGTACACAAGTCATTCTGCATGTCTCTCCAATTTCTATAGCACCTTTAGATATCTCTTAAAGTGCCAATCATCTACCAAGAAACAGAACTTTGTAACCTGACTTCCAATGCCTTGGGTTGAAGGAAAGATCTCTCAACACTTTAACGACAAGAGCACTAAAAGCGACTGAGAAACCAATGCAGCTCGTCGTTAGAGTGTTAAGCGAGACCCACCGATGTGTATTCAGAATTTTGGGCATCATTCTGACTTCATGTTAAAATTTTGTAATGGTAAAATTTACTTTTAAGCAGTATCATTCCCTTACATAACAGATGAACTTGCAATTTCCTTGGTAAACAATTCATAACTACGTCTTAGATTGTGACTTGTTGACTTAGATTTTGGCATTTGTGCTTTAGAAATCACCACATCAGATCAAGCATGAAGCAAAGGATCCCTGTGTGTTCAACGTATGAAAGCATCACACTGCTTAAACTTTATTTCTAGTATATTAATGTAACAACACTTTATCAATGTTTTCAACTGACGAGTGCTGGGTCATTTACAGCAAAAATCCGTATCAAGTAGCAATCATTGATGGAAATGAACTTGGGCTGAATATTTGCGTTATTGGCTGAACTGGGTGAAAGTCTGTTTTACGGATAATCAGTCAACGACTTCTAGATTTTCTAATTCTTCTTCAACGAGATCTAAATCTTCACCATCAAAGAGGTTTTCATCGATTTCGTCTTCGCCTGCTGCTTCGTCGCCATTCTCATCGTCAGAGTCAGAATCAACGAGTGCAGCTGCCATTCCTAACTTTCTATAGTCATCTTCATCTGAAATTAACAAATCAGCTGAACTTGTTGTTATTGCATGGATTTCTTTCTTTCCTTTACCAGGATTGTGTTTAGAGTAAAAATGCATTGGGGAAACTGAATGGCAGCCAAATATTAAATTCTAGTATTCATGAAACACCTCTGAGTTATTATTGGTATCTAATAAATGTAGTTAAAAAATGTGAGTCTTAGATGTTATATAAATGTACTTTTACAATAAAATATATAGGCAAGTTATGATCAGTCCATTAAGCATGAGGTGTTACACAGATGTCCTTTCACACTGAAAATACGGCAAGATATGACAGTCCATTAATTAAGTCGAAGGTTTAATGCCTGTTACAAGAATTGCCACGATTTTGCCTTGGCTTTTGGTGATAACCTTACCAAAGTTTCAACATTCATTGAGTTTTTATTTCCTTGTTCAATCATTCATTATAAATTTGTTGCTCTTGCCCTACATGACCAAACCATCTCAACATATTCAAGTTACTACTACAGGATGCTGTTACTTCACATTCTGGGCTCAATGTACCTGGTTGAAATGTACTTTTCAAAATTACATTGATTAAATCCAGTTTAAAGCTGCTGCTCTTGTAGGCAAGGCACTTCATGGTCAAGCACCTTCATGACACATGTGCTCCTCTTATGCTTAATCCCACCAGGACTTAAAGTCAGCTTCCTCTGGCCCAGTTTTAGTCCCATCCTACCAAAGAAAGACTTGGGTTCTGTGCCTTTTCCCACTGGTCCACATCTATGAAATTCACTAAGTACTACTAACTTTGCAGGACCTTGAACACATCTTATTCCAGATATCTGTGCTAGTAAGGTGAATTCAGAAATTAGTGCGATATAAATATCTGATTATATAACATATGCAAATGGACACATTCTTGACTAGTCTTGATTTTGCAGTTTCATGTGTTCCATTCACTTCCCTACAGAACCTCATTCAAAGAAACAACATGCACATACCACTAAATATGTTATGTGCTAACGAAAAGTTTATATCAGGACCGCATGCATGCTTTAAGGCAGTGGTTCCCAAACCGTGGCCCGCCAATCCTTTGAATGTGGCCCGCGACAGTCACTCACAAATTTTGAAAAAAAATTAAATTACCTTGTTTTCTTGATTTAGGCTTCTGACAATTTTTTTTAAAGAAATAGTGGAAAAAAGTAAAAAGTAACTATTATACATGAGTTTTGCATGAAAATGAGGCTTCTGAAAAAACGTCATCAGAAATTTTGGCGGAAGTAAGAAACGCGCGAACCCCTAGTTACGCCACTGCAACTGAGGACGGCTCCTCAGATCTCTGTGGCCCGCCATGATATTTTAAAAGTAAGACTTTGCCCTCCATCAAAAGAGCTTGGGAACCACTGCTTTAAGGTGACCATATTTTTAGTGATCTATGGGTTAATCATCCAACGGCTTCAGAAGTAGCAAGCTAAATGAGGCACATCCACCAACCTTCATTAGTTCCATTGCAGACTTCATGACTACGACCGTTCGTGGTTGCTGTGCTTGGAAGTTCAACGTAATCTTGGGCTTCTTCCGCAAACATGTCAAGGTTCACTTCACGGACTGGTCCTTCGCTATCCTCCTTCAAACAGAAAATTCAAGAAAATATTTAATGATGGAAAATTATTTTGCTGTTCTAATATCATGTTTTGAACCACTGCAAACACTACTTCTATGTCCTAAGCCTTTTCATGCATCGTAAGAGGCTCTTTAATAGAGGAAGCTTGTTGAAGTTAGTGTGTAAACAACAGCATTCCTGTTACAGTTAATTATTACTTCTGTCTGGGGATGCTCAATAGTGTAGCGGTTAGCATGGTGGACTCTCAATCAAGAGGTCGGGGTTCATATCCCCGATTTCTGCTCCATTTCCACCCCTAGTCAACCCGATTATAATGAGAATACTGACCGTAAACACTGTCAGTGGGAAGAGAACACAGCGAGGGGTATGCTGAGGCTAACACTTCATATTCATGGCTGCCTCAGGGCTAGCTTAAGGGATGACTCTTCTTCTTCTTCTATTACTTATCACAAAGCACTTAATAAACCTTACTTTCTTAGTCTTGATGCAGCATGAATTTAGACAGTTTTGCCTGCCTGAAAACCATTCTCAGGAGTGTGTCTGTGTAACAGATGGTCATTACATTTTACAAACCAGTTAAACAAATTAATAATATAGGAATAGCAAGTGCAGTTCTTGAAGGCAAGTAACCTAGCAACTGGAATCAAAAAGTTCTGAGGATCAAATACAGTCTTCAGAATTCTTGTGGCATGTAAGTAGTCTGGTCATGACAATTCTTGACAACATCCCAACCACAGTAAAACTTGGCCACCCTTTGTCAACTTCTGAATCTGCCAGTGCTACAACGATTCTTTACCTCGTCGTCATCGTCATCTCTTTCATAGACCATTCCATCGTCTGCTTCGTCATCATCACCCTGAATCAAATCTGGATTGAATTCAAACATCTCTCGTCCGCTGATCTACAACAAACACATCGAAAAGCTTCCCTTATAAATCAACTTAAATTAAAATTGCAATTTTATATAAGTATCAATGTCCCTGACTAATTTTCTGCTCTATAAATCTATTAAAATATAAAACTCATGAACGAATGGCCCACTTGATTTATGACGATCCTTAATCTAACCCAACCACACAACCGTTTCCAAACTGATAAAATACCTAATACATTTTTGGAACACATAGCTTGCTTCTTACTATGAATTTCATCTACTTCAGCATGTAAATATCTCAAGACAGAAAACAAAACAACCAATATCTGTATCTCAAAACTCACTTGTGATCACTAATTACTTGGATGTATCATAAGCTAACTTTTATGAATTTTAAGGTTTTTGTACGTTCTTACCCCAAACATCTTTCCGGCCGCATAATTCGTCTTTTTCTTCTCAGCATCTGCCAAAGCAAGGTCAGTTTTCTCTTTCCTCTGCAATAATCAAAACATCATTTATGCAGCTCTATAGATTTCTTGAGAAGCACCATATAACTTGTAGAACCATATAACAGCTTGAAAACATTACCTTACAGGCTTACACCAAGCATCGGCTTACATGTATGTTGGACAAGCATAAAATGACTTATTGGCACATGAGCAACAGGCCCAGGGACTCTGAGATATACAACCTTGTTCTACATCACCTCTTGACACCCTGTGCACACAAATGATAATCTATCCAGTTCTTATCATCATTTTCATTGAATGGAGGCACAGCACAAAAAGGACAACAGGGTAAATAAAAACAAATAACTGAGAGTTCAGCATAAAGAACACTATCCATCCATGAATAGCTTGACTTAAACATAAGCACAGCAAATACGCACTGCTGATCAACTCAACTGGTTGTGTGGATGTAAGCCAAGCCTACATCTGGTATAAACATCACAGTTATCACTAGCTCGACATAAACTTACTCATCTGGTATATTAATTCTTAGGTATACAAATATATCAAGTAACTTGTGGGACCATATCCACACTGACCTTGCGTTCTTTCCATTTCAGAAAGCTCTCCAGTGTCACCTTTGTCAAATCTTTTGAACTTAAAGCTGCTCTCTGAAACAAAAAATACAATATAAATAATATATTACTGACTTAAAACTAGTCAAGTACCACTCCATGTCTGTATGATCAGTATCTAGGACATGTAATTGTAACTAACAATTTGCATAGAGCCAGAGGCGCTCCCGACCTAGGTCAGTGATGTCTCTAACAAATAAGATAGTCATCAGGCATTTCCGAAACAGTGGAAGAGACAGGCTGTTGCCCATGTAGTACACTAATACCAGGCAATATGACAATGGAGAAAAACAAATTTCTATTCAGTTACCATATCAAACAAGAAAACTCTGTATCACTAACATATCAATCAAGCTTTTTTATTGCAAACAGATTATTACAAAAATGTCAGAAAATAAAGTAATAAAATATACCGGCGACAAACGTAGGCCCAAAAGAGATGTAGATCCCACTAGGAAGGGTCACCAAGATAGCAATTCCCAGAATAGAATAATCAAGATAGCCAATAAAAACAGATTAAACCAGGTGGTGACTGAACACAATGAATTAACTAGACTCAAGGTGTATATCAAAAGCATAAATTAAGAGATATGAAGCACTTCACAGCGGTTAAGACAAAATAATACCAATACTGTCTGTTAATTTAACTGATCAATTACTGAATTCTAAGTAAGTAAGAGAGTAAGTAGCCTTTAATAATGCAAGTCAAATGCAAAACCTATGAAAACTTGCCACTGTTATTTTAAAATTTTAAGCTAAAACTGTTATACAAGAAGCAACGCAGGAAAACCATACATGTAAAAACCCTCTGCATTATCGCTGTACCATATTGTTTCATTGGATGAAACGTACTCAATTTTTTTGTATAAAACCACCCAATTTTCAACTGGATACATAGCTACCTCTGTATAAGCCCTTCTTAGAGACGCAGAAAGGGGGCTACATAAACGGCTGGTTACATTACTGCTCAAAAACATTACTGTTTACAATGTAGGCTAGTTAACAGTGTTCCACTTGCTTCTCGTTCGATAAGATCCTCCAGAGAAATTTCTTCTGCTTTGTCATCTTTTTTCTGATCTTTCTTTAATACAAACCCTGCAAACATAGTAAATTCTTCGTTACGGCAAGGATTCAACTGGCAGAAGCAACCATAATGTTCAGACAAAATTAGCTCATTCACTCTATAAACTTGCAATAACCAGGCTGTTAAATTTCTGTTTCAAAATAATTATTGGCACAGAAGAAGAGCAGCTCCAAGAGCTACTTTGCAGTGGGCATGAAGTGTTAGCAACTTTTTCGGTTTCAGCATATGATTGCAGGAGTCCTCTCCCTTGCCATCTGATCATCCCACTAACAATGAATGTATAGTCAGTGTAATGATTGTAGCACAGTTTGCAGTTATAAGGCAGTTAGACTTCTGTTTCAAATAATCCTTACTGAAGTGACCAATGACATACACCATTTGTTAATGCCAGTGGTAACGTGTTTACATAAGATATCTAGGTAAAAGTCACATTCATGCAGATCAGCTCTTCCATAGGCACAGCACAAATCTTTGGCAATGCAATGGAAACTAAACAAAATACACATTACAAATAAACACACATACCCTACAATCCCTACATACACTGTAGCTTTACATTTGTGCATAACTTATGATTTTCTACATTTACCATCAAATGACTGTCAATACATTTTAAACTGGCTAGCTGCATAGCAAAGCCAAGTTGCTAAAAATACAGTTTATAAATGGAAAACACCATTTTCCAACTTTAAAAATTAACTGCACCAGGATATTTAGCAGTGACTAGATACCAGTTTTCTATAAAAAAATTTGTAGGCAGCATTAACAAGCAATGTTCAGTTCAAATTAATTTCATGCTCATTTCTACACCAGATGTCACCAGGCATTGTCCACAGTCAGAATTACTAAAGAATCAAGGATATCATTTTTATTTAACACTTACAGAATTTTCTGCCACAGGTAATTAATTAATTTTACCAATTAGCAGAACACTGACAGCTGTTTAGATTCTATAATTGAGCATTTTGATGCAAATGCGACATTGAGAAAATGCAACATACCAGGGGGTAAAGCGTGGCGGTAAATGCATGCATCACCATTGGGACAAGTCCAGAACCATCCATATTTGCTCAATTCAAGAGCTTCCAAAAAGTATTTACAGATCTGCAAAAGAACACATCACAAATGAAAATGTTGTTCCTTGAACATCGAACAAAGAGTACGAAATTAAATTAGTAAACAGAAATAGCGCTCATTATATTTTGCTGTAGAACTGTAATTAAATACTAACAGTGAGTTTATTTAATACAACATGCACACAGTTATCACTTCTCAACCTAAAGTGTGAAAATCCATCACACGATGCTAGGCAAAGAAGTTAAAATAATGGGTATTGTAAATTTAAATACAAGGAGAATGTTTATGTATTATAGACAGTTTTAGTTACAAATTACAACTTACAAAATGATCTAATAAAATGCATATATATGTATATAGAATTATAATGTTGCATCAACTCACATTACGCTGTACAGATAATTAGAAGGTCCACATATTTACTTAAACAGGTGGTTAGACGATTCTGTTAATTAAATACTAACGATATCCGTCTTTGGCTTTGCTTTATCACTCTCACTGTGTTTCTGCGTAACAACATCTAGTAGTTTGGCCTCATCCCAGTTTTCCATAGTATCTAAAATATTCAATCCAGAACTTCTTTATTTGAAGTACAGATATATATATAGTAAAACATCATTATTATGAAAATTTCTAACACATGCCGAATCACACAGAAACGCGAATCTCAGGTACAGTTATAGTTAGTAAGACATCCAGATGTTTAAAAGTCAGTGGGAAACAGTGAGTTTTGAGGTGTTTACTGAACGAAGAAAAGTGTTCGGCCATCGGAGAAAATTGGTAGTCAGTTCCAGTTTTGGGGGCAGCAACAAGGAATGCAGAAGAAACCAAGCGGTACCAATGTCATCATCATATTCGTTTATTTAACACAAAACTGTCGACAAAACGCAACAGAATACATGAGTTATTGAGAGTGGCAGTTTTTCATCTAATAGACGTTTTTGAAAAGCATGCGTGGAACGAAGATCTTATTGTTCTTTGTTGTAAGTTCGAAGGGGTGAGGCCTAGGGCGTAGGTTATAGTTGCTAACAGACCGAGTGGGAAAGAGCCGGCGGAGGACATGGTTATTATCTTGGATGATAGCAGAGAAGAGGGCTGCGTCAGCGGCTTCAGCCATTTGGGTTGCGGTCGGGGCATCCTGAGGTAGAAAGCCTGCCCTCTTGACCCGTCTCATGAGCCCCTCGACGCGATCAACTTCACTCGAGCTCATCAGGCCCCACCAGGCCGGGGACGCATACAGTAAACGCACACACACATATATATGCTAACCTTTTATCCGTGATGGTTTTTCATTAGATTTGCAGTCAAGTGACCTTTTAAGTGCTTGAAAATGTGCATTTGCTGAAACTGATTGCAGAGGTAAGAAGTTACGGCAGTCCTTCAGACACCAAAGCTTTCGCTGTATCTAGAGATAAGTAGCTGGTGGTGAACAGTGAAAAGTAATTTCTATAACTTTCACTTCAACAAAGACTTAGTGTGACACTCTATTCAAGCTACCAGTCATACAAGAAGAGCAGCCCCGAGACCCATGGGTATGTACGTGTTAGCAACTTCTTTTCCGGAGCCTTGGTACAGGAGGACATGTGGCCAGTCCTATTGCTCACCGCCTGGCCTTACCACTGACAGTATAGGGTCAGTGTAACCATAACAACCGAGTTCGCTAGACGGTGCAGATCAAGTAGAAATCTCTTAACAAATTTCTGTCTTGGCTGGGAATTGAACCCCAACCTTTCAATTGACAGTCTAGTGCACTAATTGCCAGACTATTTTGCACGCAATCAATCATAACATACACACACGCACACACACATATATATGCTAACCTTTTATCCGTGATGGTTTTTCATTAGATTTGCAGTCAAGTGACCTTTTAAGTGCTTGAAAACCTATTCGATCGTAGTTTTTGTCCGATTTGGAGCCACTCTGCTTTGTTTCTCTTGAAGTGGCGCTATATAAATTTGCAATCACAATTACATTTCATCATCATCATCAGGATCCATGGGCCGAAAGGTGTCCAATGCAAATTTCGTCATCCGTTTCCATAATCCTCTGTCTTGCGCCAATACACTCAATACACAATTACAATACATATAATACATACAAATGCTGCCCTACCTTGGGTGCTCCGGGTCGTCGCTCTCTCCGCTCTACTGAGCGGGGCGTACTCATGGTCCCGCACAGCTACTAAGCAGAATCGGGCCTTCTCAGTGGTTGGCCCATCCCTCTGGAATGGGCTCCCTTTGACGCTGCGCTTGCTTCACAGAATCCACTCTGAATCTTTCTATACTTGCCTCAAAACTGTCCTTTTCAGCCGTGCTGGGGTCGGTAGCGCTCCTGAGTAGTAACCTTGAAGGGGCGCTATATAAAACTTCGTAATGAATGAATGAATGAATATAATATCATGGATACATTGCATATATACAGAGTGGTGTTTCACTATGCTGCTTCTTACCACCATCTTCATTTCGGTGATCTTCGTACATGCTACGTTTCTCTCCTTTGCGTCCAATACTCAGGTCATGGGAAAATTTGCACTTGTCTCCCTTTGTGCATTGCCCAGCCTTGAAGAACGCGCAAAGCACAGATTTCGGATCAGCACCTACAGAAAAGTTAAAAGTGTATATAACAACAATGGTTCTAACTGGTGGAAAGCGGCTCAGCACATGGAGTAAAAATAATTTTAATACAGTAATTTCTAAGCTCCTCAGCATAGGAATACAAAAGCACATCGCAAAATGCCAGCTTTTCCTCAACCGTTGGAGAAGTCTTTATTGATACATTCATCAGATTAAATGCCAATCACAGAAGGCTACTGCTTTGTAGGATATTTCGTGTTCAAAAGGTTTCAACAGCATTAGTCTTCTTGAGCATCACTTGACCATGAATGAACAAGTCAGAAGATCAACGTGGATTTAAAACACACATGCAAGGTCTTCAAAAAGCTCATATAGAAATGTTTTATTATAAATTTTGTTCTGCAAGTGATTCACTGTTTTATAGCAAGGCTCAACTGTATACTGATGCAAGGTTCAGGTCAACCAACAACCAAACAGACTCTGCTATAGCACAAGTTAACGAGCTGCATTGGTTTCCAAGACATTTTAATTTTAGCACACGGATGTCAGTAAAGGGTTAAATATTTCTCACCCATATGCACCATAATTTGAGCTCAAAACATAGACAGTAACAAAAGACAGCCTCTTAAAACATTTACAGGCCCCAATAAGCTAAAGCTCCAATATCATGACAAAATTTAGGTGCCAATACTTTTAAATCAAACACTTTCGTTTGACAACAGGTAATAAGGTTAGAAAAGTTTTGACAACTAATTCTGCCGTTGTAGCTGTCATTTCTGTTGTGCTGTCATAAACATTTATTCTTAAACCATGAAGTTTCTTATTTTAATTATATAAATCACCATTAAACATAACAGTACAATCAATGTGTGCATATTATAAATCATTTAGCTTTTCTGGTGATTAACAGTTAAAATACTTAAAATATTACTATTATACAAACTAATCGGCTACAGCTGGAATGGGACTAATTTTTACAGATTTTTACAGATTAATTTATCTCTCATTCCAGCATAAATGTGACTTCCTCTGGCAAAAGGAGGCTGTTGTCCAAAAAATTAGATTTGCATATTTTGGGCTGAAATTGATAAATAATAATTTCTGTTTAAAATGTTGAGAAAATTATTATTCTATCTTGATGGGTTCCAGAGATATGAATTTTATAATATTTTTCTACTTGAAGTACAATTTCAAGAAACAAGCATGCAAAGTTTATTATCTGAACACAAACTAAACACCATAGCAACGCATGTTTCTTGACAACCTTTATGACTTTAAAATCCTGATTGCAAACCGTCCAAATAAGACCATTTTTAGCTAGCTGAATGCATACACTTTCCAATTACACATGGGATGAAGGCCATAAAATACTGCTGAAACTGGTCATAAAATTATGTTTAATACTCTGATAATTTTGATAATCACATAAAATTATTAAATTTGTTATGAATAGGTGAAATATTATCAAAATAATATTTTTGCTATGTAATATAAGATCTCATTTATTGATATATAACATGAAAGGAAAATTTGAAAAATTGATACCTGATTGGTGTTTTAGCAAATTTCTGCAAATTTAGCATTGGCGACTTCCGCCTCCTTTTGCCAGAGCAGGTCACAAATATTAATTATATTATCGGTCAGTTATTTTCCAGTGTTTAACAACGTCTTGTTGACATCAACTTTACTTTACCTTAACTGATGAATTTGTCAGCCTTATATATTATCAGTAAGGAAGTAGCATAAAATATAATACAGACACTATCTTACTGCTAATGAGAAACGATGTTGCTTAAGAGTAGATAGCAGGTAGAGTAATGTTTTAGATTACTTCACTGTACGTATTATTGCTCGGAGATCACTGATAACTAACACTGCAAGTAGATAGTGAATTTTTATGAATCGCTTCGCCAACAAATCTCTTCCCCCGAGTATTTAACTTACAATACTTAACCCAGTTAAGTATTGCTAGTTAAGCTAGTTATTCTTATTTCTTTTTTCTGACAATGCTATTTGTATATACTCAACCGTCATCCCTCTGGTAACATGGTACATGGGTATCCCTAACTTAGTGGGACTTCAGTCCCTTCTGGGTACCCGATTGTTTCCCTCAAACGTTAATAAGATAATGATGAGATCTGTCTGTTTTAAATTTCCAAACTTATGATCGGTGATTAATGATTATTCTGGATCACTACTTGTAAATTATTCTCCGGAAACAATAAAAGGATTGATTGATTGATTGATTGATTACCTTTGGCAATTTTCTGTTCAACTGGTTTGAACAGTACATTTAACTCTTCAGCCACCTTTTTCTTATCATCTTTCTTTGCAAGTTTGTCTAACTTTTCTTTTTCCAGCTTCAACAACAGAACAAATTTACAATCTACCATATGCAAACAGAGTTGAAATACCATTATGCAAATAACACGACATTTATGGCACTACATACCAGTACACATATGTTGGCTTGAATGTATGATGCAAACTGACAGCCAACTCTTGGATAGCCAATCATATATGCACACAATGCAAGGGATAGCGAAGAACATTCCATCCAGAAAATTGGACTTGAGCTCAAATGAAATATAGCCTAATCAAGCAAAAACTGGGCAACAATAGGGGCATTCCACGTCAAATCAACACAGTCATCATGCATCACCATCTCCGATTTTGTTGAAATTTGGTATGGTGATAAACCACCATGAAAAACTTTCAAAACCAGAATTTTAGATTTTTGGGTCGACCGGTGTCCGAGATATGGGTCAGTGAACTTGACCGAAAAGGGCCGATTTCTGCTGACCGGCTAATGTTCAAACGGCTGTATCTCAGCTTCTATTGCACCTAGAGACACAATTTAAATACCAAATTGAAGGTATTAAATAGCTCTATCTGAGCAAAACATTCAGAAGCATTTATATTTAGTAACAAAAAAATTGTGAGCAACTGTAACCTAATGACCCTGACCTAGGTCATTTTGTAAAATCTGAAAAATATAAAAAATTTCCCATGCAAAGCTTTCATTCTTCTTAACAATTGGTGAAAATTTCAGAGTGGGCACTCTCATAGTTTTTTTACAGTGAATTTTTAAAGGTAGAGTCATGGTCGCGATTCGCAATCATCATGTGTCGCCTGATAGATCTTTGATATCACTGCCAAAGCCTGCAGCACATCAAACCACCAATGTCCGTCATACTTTGCAGTGATGTAGCCCTTGATGTCTGAGAGTTTAATCGTGATCTTGTTGTCTATCTTTATAAACTGCAAGACACGTTCATTTCTAGGACTATCCAGGCTGCTGGAGAAGTGTTTAACTTACTGGGTGGATGCAGCAAAGCTTTTGTGTGCCTGCCACTGTGCGAGCAGATTCAAATCTGTTTTCAACAGGATTGCCTCCTGTTCATAATCCTCAGTAGCATAACAGTGGAAGGTAACTGATGGAATTCACTCTGTGGAAAAGCAAATAATTGATGGGGAGTCATGATTTGGTCATTGTATGGTCTCTGTAGACTGGCCCAAGTTGCCAGTCTTTGACAGTTCCTCCTACTCCATCACAAGACAGTGAAATCCAGAAATTAAACAAGATTTCATTTAAATCAGTAAATAAGTAAGCATGTGAGTAAGCCTAATTTTTGTTCTGCTTGCTGTGTGAGATAATGTTACAACATCAACTTGTGTAAAGATCATTGGTGTTAAAAGCTGGGATTAATCAGTTAAACATTCATGGCATATCACCAGTCGCGAATTGCGACCACAACTGTACCTTTAAAAATTCACTGTAAAAAAACTATGAGAGTGCCCACTCTGAAATTTTCACCAATTGTTAAGAAGAATGAAAGCTTTGCATGGGAAAAATTTGATATTTTTCAGATTTTACAAAATGACCTAGGTCGGGTCATTAGATTACAGTTGCTCACAATTTGTTTTTACTAAATATAAATGCTTCTGAGTGCTTTGCTCAGATAGAGCTATTTAATACCTTCAATTTGGTATTTAAATTGTGTCTCTAGGTGCAATAGAAGCTGAGATACAGCAGTTTGAACATTAGCCGGTCAGCAGAAATCGGCCCTTTTCGGTCAAGTTCAGACCCATATCTCGGACACCGGTTGACCCAAAAATCTAAAATTCTGGTTTTGAAAGTTTTTCATGGTGGTTTATCACCATACCAAATTTCAACAAAATCGGTGACGATGACGTCCATTTTTTTCTTAAAGTGTGTTGATTTGACGTGGAATGCCCCAATATTTGAATAACTCACCTGCTTAGCTGTTTTTCCTTGTTGAGTGACTTGCTGTTGGACTGTCTGAATAAACTTCTGCTGTTTTGCACCTTTCTTATTTTTCAGACCAAATGTTTTATCCTGCAAATTATAAAAACAATAATTTCTTAATTGTATTCTTAATTGTATTGCAAGCAATACAGACAAGTCATTTTGCATCTCATCAGCATATGCAGTCTTTGTTCAGAAAATGTGAGATAGTGGAAGCAGAAGAGGCTGTGGTAAGAGAAGGGAAGTTGAGGGAGAGAGAAAGTGGAGAGGAATAGCAGAATGGAATATTGTGGACAAGAGATTGAAGAGCAGAGGAGTGGAGGAAATGAAGGAAGAGTTGAGGAAGAGTGAGTGGGAAACCAGCAAGGAAACAGGACTTAATACATGTAGAGATAGGAGTGGGACTGGGAGAGGACAGAAAGGGAAGAGGCAGATTAGAAAGACAGAGGCAAGAGAAAAGAAGATTGGGGATGGATTTTAGAAGAGAAAGGCAGTTGGAAGTGGAGAAGGAAGAGGGAGAGCACGAGGGAGTTTCAATGGAAAGCAACAGGTGAGTTTCTAAATGTAGTACCAGGAGAGAGAACAGAAACCAGGTAAGATAAGCACATAGGATGAGAGCTGGCGAAGGCAGGAACTGGTAGGGAGAAGTGGGAAGCAACAGATTTTCTTCAGAAGGGACATTTTGCATTACTAGCCTGCAGATCCTCAGCACAGACTAGTCAGAAAAATTGGTATACCTATATAATGGGTTTTCCTTGAATGTTAATATTTATTCTGCATAAATTTCTAGTTTATCAACAGTTTCTTGCATTTTGAAAGGCTAAACATAGGATACTAAAACTGGGTAATCCCTAGTTTAGGCTGGTAAATTATTTTAATGTCTTCGATGCCGTACTTGACGTTGGTAAGTAAGCACTAAGCAGTCTACCTATGTCCATGATCAACACAGTTTCCATTTCATCTTAAACTTTTTTCATCAATCGAACTTCCATTTAATGAAAAAATTACCAAAATTCTATTTAAGTAAAAAATATTTTTCATCAATGGAACTTCTATTTAAGAAAAGAACTATTCTCATGGATCTTCTACTTACAGAAACAATTATTTTCATCAATTCAGCTTCTATTGAATCAAAAACTTATTTTCATCAATCCAGCTACTATTTGCGGGAAAAATTATTTCGATTAATCCAGCTTTTATTATAAAAATGGTTTCATCAATCCCACTTCCATTTAGGGAAACAATTTTTTAATCAATCCAACTTCCATTATAAATTGACCATATGAAATAATTTACCAACCTAAACTACGGGATTACCCTGAAACTGAAGGTTGCTTAGGACGGTAAACAAATCTATTGAATATCGACTCTCTTCTTTATCTCTTCTTTATGGTCCTAAATGGTTCACTTACTTACCCACTATCGTGGACCACAAGTCCACAACGCACGAGCGCTCTTACCATATGTTAAAAACCGTTAAAATAAACAAATAAAATTCCAAGCTTATTACCTCAACAATCTTTTCCTTCTTTTTGGCCTCTGTCTTTTTACTGGGCTCTGTCTTTTTAGGTTTAGGCGGCATTTTGCGAACTTTTCTTAGCAAAACAAGACAAAACGTACAACAGCGCAATACCGGAAGTTGCAAAACATTCAACTAGTAAAACATAATACGCACGATACACTATTTGTAAAGCCGTTATTACACAACTTCCTATTAAAGCTAAGTAACTAATAAGTAAGTAAGTAAGTGTGTTCTTTATTAACGCACGGCGCTGTACATATATATATTCGTTTAATTGAGAAAACAATCTGACAAAAACGCAGAAATGCTAACATGAGTGATAAAGAATAATTAAAGTTCATTAGAATATTTTAGAATAAACTAATAAATATTTTTATATAATGATCTGGGAATAAATTGAGAGTTGTCCTTGGGTGGGAGAGTATGGTTGTGTGCTCTAGGTCTTAATTGGTGAGATGAGAGGGGTCGGAGTGGAGGTAGGAGTTGGTGAAGTACATGCTTGGGGTTGTGTAATATGGAGAAAAGGAGTTTCGCATCGGCTATATTGGCAAGTTCAGAGACTGTTGGAAAGGATTGCTCTAGGTAGCCTAGGCGTTTGGCTCTTTTTAGGAGTTTTTCCAGACGTTCTTTATCGGAAGCCAGAGTGAGACCCCACCAGGATGGGGAGGCATATAGCAGTTTAGCAACAGTAGTAGCTTTGGTTACATTATGGATGGATGAGGAAGAAAGGCCATGGGTTTTTAGTTTTCTGATAGCATAATAAAAAGAACCAATAGTAAAAACAAAGTTTTTACTATATCCATCTAGTATCCTATAATCCGTCATATTAAGCAGTTACCTCTACAAATATATAGTCCGCGTTCATTTTACAACATAGCGTCCGTTTAATCAAGCACCGCACCCGTTTCTGTTGCAGCCAATGGCAACGCTGGCCAATCACAACGCTGCGTGTCGGAAAAGGGGATTCCCCGATTCGAAAAGTTGAGTCCCCGATTCTATAAGCTAGCCTTTTTGGGGAGCTGAAATTTTGATAGAATGAAGTGTGTGCGAGGGCGAGTCTGTCTGCCAAGTTTCACGACGATTGAATGATTGTAAGTGATCGAACTAGTCGTCGCAAGATTTGACTTTTTAGCCTGTGGCTCAAGCAAGCAATCAAGCAAGATTGCAAGATTGCAAGCAAGCAAGATTCCCGCAAGTTAAACTAGATGGATAAAAAGAGGAGGAGCAAGTTGCTGTGAGGTGGTCTATATGGGCTGTGAGTTTTAGATTATCTTGAAGGATGACACCCAGTATCTTCAAAGTTTTAACTCGGGTAATACCAGGCAATGGAGGAGGAGGTTCAATTGGTGTCGAGGGCGGAAAATGATCATTTCTTTAGATTTAGAGCTATTTAAGGTAAGGTTATTAGCAGAAGCCCAGGTAGAGATTAAATGCAGTTCAGATGGAATAGTATGAGCTTGAGAGGATCCAGTAATGAGGTAAGTGTCATCTGCAAATTTGAACATAAGATTAAGGGGCTGAGCAGGGTGCAGGTCTGAACCAGTAATGGAGAAGTTGGTAGGTCCTAAGACAGAGCCTTGAACTATACTAGCATTGATTTTGAGCAGAGATGAAGAGTGACCTTTGAATATAGTGAGTTACAAAGTTATACAAAGTTATCAAATAGTAGCGAAAAAGTTAGTAAATAGTAAACTAAAAAACACTATATGGCTTAGCTGTACAACATCCTAGCCAGGAAACCACGCCTGGTGAGGGAATCAAATCTAGAAAGACCTCGGTTATGTGAGCGTGGGCGCAAATCATGACCAGTATATAGGACAGAGGGTAGTAGGTAATGAAGGATATGACCCGGATTATTTAAGATATTTCTAAAAAGGTCATGGTCGGATGCTTTTTTACAGAGTTCCTCAAAAGTGGGGAAAGATTTTGGTAGGAAGCCAAAGCGTACCAGCTTGTAAACTAGGTAAATAATCGTTTCTCGCGATGCTTCACCAATCACCACCAAAGAATATACTTTGCCAGCATGTCCATACACATTTATTCGGACCCATATTGGCCCGAAATAATTATGTCCTATGTGGCAACCTCGGTTTCGTTGTACCCCAAATGGACGTGCTGGCAGAGTAAATGACGTAAACTCATCTTATTTATGACAGGCGCTAAGGACAAAATAAAAACGGTAGGCAGGTAAATAATTTAGTTCAAGGAGCTAAAGTTATATTTGTTTCTAGGTCAAGAACCAATAGTAAGAAAATTCTTGCCATGCATGGAAAACGAATATAGCACGCTGCTTAACTGAAGTTTTGGCAGAAGTTTACTTGTAGGGGTACCTGGGGTAGGCCTATGGCTAGCTTATATCTGCAATGTGCATATTTGTGATAAAAGTAATATTTCGCAACATCTTCGAGTTAGATAGGCCTAATTGCCTTAATATTACCACACGTTTGAGCACATTTATTGCCCCAAAGAGAAAGAAACAACCGACTGTTACAAAAGTGAGAAAGCATGGAGCATCAATTATAGAGTCAACAACAGTTCAGCTCACAGTACACGCAGTCCTACAGGTCTACGTTCAAAACCGCGATCACAAAATAGCGATCGTCAAAACCGCGATCACAAAATAGCGATGCACAAAACAGCGACTGCATAAAATAGCGATCATCAAAACAGCGATTAAATTCGAAGATTGACTTAGGCCTATTTAATGTATGCCTACGTTGACTGGTCCTGATTGCGAACATAATTGCCGTTAATTATTTTTACTAAATTATTTGAAGTTGTTGGAGTGAGAGCGGAAATGACAGCGTTGATTGGTCCTGATTGCGAACTTAATTGGGTAATTCTCCAGTTCAGGTCCCCAAATCATTTTGCATTGGTATCCATTTCAACTGCAGATTATCTTTTCATCAATCCAACTTCTATTTAGCTTGAATTCTTTTCATCAATCCCACTTCAATTTAAGCAAAGAATTAGGCCTATTGTGATCAATCCAACTTCTAGTTTCACGGTAAAAAATTAGTTTCGTCAATTGCTTCCATTTACACAATTAGGCCTATTCATGTCATCCTAGCTTCTATAAAGGTAAAGAAATCTTTTAATCAATCTAGCTTCCATTTTAAATTGACAATATCAAATATGCCAATGCAAAATAATTTGGGGACCTAAACTGGAGGATTACCCTTAATTGAACTTAAAATGCTGTAGGCGTAGTTAAGTACATCGCAGGACAAATACCAAATCCATCGCGAAGAATCTATAGAGAAACTGCAGACAAAATAAAAAGCATCGTCGGCGATATTGGACTATATTGGACTACCTTCGTGGAATTTGAAATAATTTAAGTCTTCAAATTTAACATTACACATTTTGTTATGATTATGTATACTTCGTTAAACATTTAAAGCTTTCTATAATAAATTGGTGAAATCGCTGTTTTGATGATCGCTATTTTATGCAGTCGCTGTTTTGTGCATCGCTATTTTGTGATCGCGGTTTTGACGATCGCTGTTTTGTGATCGCGGTTTTGAACGTAAACCGTCCTACATGCAATAAAACTTATTATGCAGTTGGGCAATGGAACCATGTTAATCACGAATACCAAAGCTAGGCAATCGTCATTATGGTAATTAGGCATCGGCCTATCTAATAATAATGTCCACAACACATTACGAATAGCATCATTTACGGAAAAGTACAAAATTCATTCATTCACAGCGTACGTGATTCTCCTTACAGATTTTATTTTAGTTATAGTTACAGTTATAGTTAACGGTTTTTTAAATTTTAGTTATAGTTATAGTTAGTATTTTTTTTAGTTATAGTTATAGTTATAGTTAAAGGATTTTATTTTAGTTAATTTTAGTTACTACTGAGTTACAATAATTAAGGCTAATGTAAAATTGTGCATATTAACACGCTGTTTCACAATTTGCTTAGAGCTTTGAAAGCCTTTGAAGCATGGGTGCATTAAGCTTCAAGAGTAGGCTACACGAGTTTCCAAAGTCACTGACAAATTGCATAATAAAATATCGCATTTTTTCGTTCTCGTTTATTTCGAATCATCGGGCCATAATATATTGCACTTCCTATTTTTATTTTTTGTATTAACGAAAACAAAGATGAATTTTCGTTATTGTTATTTTCGTTATAGTTATAGTTAATGATATGTTTTAGTTATAGTTATAGTTATAGTTATAGTTATCGTTAACGAAATCATTTTATTTTCGTTAACGAACATTTTCGTTATCGTTATCGTTAACGAGAATCACACTGTTCATTCATTTATTCATCATGAGAATTTATATAGCGCCCCTTCAGAAACTTACTCAGGAGCGCTCAAAGAAAATAATGGAAATGCAATTATTTACAACGATGTACTATCGCCAGAAAAGTAAAATTAATTCTGCTCAGCCCGTATACGAAGTTATGATAGGCTAACAGGCGTTCTGCAATGGATTCATTCGCAAATTTTAATGTAATGTAAATCTTTGAAAATTTCTCAGCGCCCACAAAAGTCGCGTCAGAGAGACAAGCTTAAGCAGAGGCGCTATATCAAAGCAAGTCCGCAATGGCCAGACATCTCAAGAGCAAGATACGGGTTAAGGCTGCACGTGGTTCTCAGACTTTTCAGACTGAGGCACACTTAATTGTCGCTGTAGGCTACATTTCTGTGGAGTCACACTTGTTTTCTTAATGCTAAATTTTGCTAAATCGACTCTCGTATATTTAATCGTAAGTTTCTAGTGGGCCTATTTTACACGTTACACTAAATTGACTATATTCAACTTTTATCAGGCCTACAATATGTGTTTTTATAGTCGATTGGTGGCGCTTCGATCAGTTTACCATTTGCAGCCTAATAAAACCAGTGTGATTCTCCTTATAGATTTTATTTTAGTTATAGTTACAGTTATAGTTAATGGTTTCTTATTTTAGTTATAGTTATAGTTAGTATTATTTTTTAGTTATAGTTATAGTTAATGGATTTTTATTTTAGTTAATTTTAGTTATAATTAGTTACAATAATTAAGGCTATAAAAAAATTGCGCGTATTAACCCTTTCGTTACTGGACCCGTCGCGCCGACGGGTTACCAAACCCATCTGCTGTACTGCACCCGTCGCCGCGACGGGGATACAACCTGTAGCTTATAGTCAGGCCCAGTATGCTGCGTGGGTGATATAACCGTATATTACGATGGTCTGAACATTATTCTCTTGTAAAAATATTTGTCTATGGAAATTTTTCACGTAGACCACATTTGCAAGCGTCGATTGTTCAAGGTAAAATGGCGAAAAGACGTATGACTGGTGAAGACGTTTTGAAGGAAATTTTTAACGATAAAGACAGTGATGAAGACGATTTAGAGTTAGATTTAGGTGTAGATGAGTTAGAAGTTATAGACGGCGATGAATGTAATTCTGAACAATCCGACGATGACACTGAAATTGACGATGTTCCGGCTTACGTTCGGTTACTGACGACATGCAATCTAAGAGTGATGCATCAATAATTGGTTTGAAACAAACGTTAACGTACGTTTTGTTCCTTATTTCGTTTTTCTTGGTGATCACACACATACAGACATACGGACATACATACCATAGGAAAAACTCATTGAAAAATGTAAAAACAATAATTCCAACTTAGTTTAACTAAATAGCTAAAATAATGTAATTTTCACTATTTTCACATAATCTCATATTTTCCCTAGAATTCCCCCGTACGGCGCCTGGGAACGTGCGCAGTAACGAAAGGGTTAACACGCTGTTTCACAATTTGCTCAGAGCTTTCGAAGCATGGGTGCATTCAGCTTCATGAAAACACGAGTTTCCAAAGTAACTAAAAAAATTGTATAATAAAAATATCGCATTTTTTGTTCTCATTTGTGTCGAATCGTCCATATTGCACTTCCTATTTTTATTTTTTGTATTAACGAAAATAAAGATGAATTTTCGTTATTGTTATTTTCGTCATAGTTATAGTTATAGTTAATGATATTTTTTTAGTTATAGTTATAGTTATCGTTAACGAAATCATTTTATTTTCGTTAATGAACATTTTCGTTATCGTTATCGTTAACGAGAATCACACTGAATAAAACGATTTAAAAAAATATTTGGGTAACGAAAGTTTTTGTACAAATATAATTGTATAACTGGGCAAATGACGCTGTAATTTTTTTTCATTTCAGACGAAAATATTTGTTACTATAGCAATTTTTACGGAACACCTCTATCATATATCTATAGATAGGCCTATATTCGTTTGTTGTGTTAACAACAGACATAACGCTGAAGGTGTAGGCCTACACAGAAAAAACACATCTAGATATTATAGACATTTATAGTATGAAGTAATAATAACTTAGTAAGAGTTCAGGAATAACATACGAGATATAAAATTTCGTGAGTCCTTGACAGGAAGGTTTAAGTTATGTGGTCTGACCCTAAGAAAATAGGGCGTAAAATGTTGCAGACAGTTTGAGAAACTCTGGGTTAGGGACCCGACAATGAGCACGTGCATAGGCTAGGCCCTACATGCTGCATCAGGGCCGTAAATCTGTTTCAAGATGTGGGGAGGGAAAACTGCCTCTTCGGAAGTGTGCCATTAAGAAGCCCACTACTGAGTTCAGTTACACACTAGGTTAAAAATTAAAGTTATTGGGAACATTTATATCATCTGCACCCTAAATGTTAAAGACATAAATAAATCATCTGCACCCTACATTTTAATGTTTAAATGGTAGGCTAATCATGTAAGAAAAGAAAGCGCCTATGTCCGCAAATGCTTGAAGACCATTTAGTGGTTTCATTGTGTTAGGTCGGGAGTGCCTCTGATGAATCTGTCAAGCGGTTGCGCTATATAGGCCTATAAATTTACAATTACCATTACCATGATCAAAAGAACCAAAGATTGGGCCAATGATAAACTTCAGTCTCATTGTGCATAGTTTACAAACCTATCAAGTTTCAATTCTGTGAATTGGCCCTCTGTTTCTGTCTCTGTCACTCCCTCTCCCTCAATTTCGGTCTCTGAAGCCCACGCACCGGCAACGGGTATTATATGCTTAGCATGGGCGTATTTAGGGGGTGGTTTTCGGGTTCAAACCCCCAAAATAAATGCATTACTGTTATAAAAAACAATAAAAATGTAGAAAAATACGACAATTTCCAATGGAAACCCCCGAAAACCTAAAACCCCTTCGAAAACTTTTCGTGGCTGCGCCCATGATGCAGTGTGATTCTCCTTACAGATTTTATTTTAGTTATAGTTACAGTTATAGTTAATGGTTTCTTATTTTAGTTATAGTTATAGTTATAGTTAGTATTATTTTTAGTTATAGTTATAGTTATAGTTAATGAATTTTTATTTTAGTTAATTTTAGTTACTAATTAGTTACAATAATTAAGGGTATAAGCAAAATTGTGCATAATAACACGCTGTTTCACAATTTGCTCAGAGCTTTGAAAGCCTTTGAAGCATGGATGCATTCAGCTTCATGAATATACGAGTTTCTAAAGTAACTGACAAATTGCATAATAAAAATATCGCATTTTTCGTTCTCATTTATGTCGAATCGTCCATGTGGCACTTCCTATTTTTATTTTTTGTATTAACGAAAATAAAGATGAATTTTCGTTAGTGTTATTTTCGTTATAGTTATAGTTATAGTTAATGATATTTTTAGTTATAGTTATAGTTATCGTTAACGAAGTCATTTTATTTTCGTTAACGAACATTTTCGTTATCGTTATCGTTAACGAGAATCACACTGCCATGATGCATAGGTATGGACCTCTAATCCTCATGACTTATGTTACTGATCACGTAGGCCTATTATTATATCTGTGCTCAGTTCGGATACCCTTCTCTTCTATCTAAAACCGGCGAATGTCTTTCCATTCTGTAATCGCCCTCTCTAAGAATGAAATATACATGTAGCACCTAGCTGTCACGTCAAATCGTCCTTCCACTTTGGATTAATTAAGAAGTAACCCTATTATTATTTCAACACCCAAATTTACATCTGTTACACTGTTCTCAGGCTGAAAGTGTCAGTCGCTTGCTGACCTCTCGCTTAAGGTGAGAACATTCTATAGTTAATAGATTCCTTAATTCGCGGCCAGCGATTCTAAATACCTCGGTAGCCTATAATAAAGAAGCACAACATAAATAGCCTACATCGGTATAATAAAGAAGCACAACATAACAATTACCGTAGATTTTGACCGAAAAGATCATTTTAAAACAAATTTTTGTCACCTGAGAAAAACTTGCCGACAAACGACAGCGTCCACCCCAACAAGAGAAAACATCGTCTGCCTGACATCCACCATGGTTCAGGATTGGACAGAACCTCAGGCACAAGCCAATAAGCAAGACCGTTTGGGTCGCAGAAGTCGGTAACGCTGCTCGGGGTAACCTCGGAACAAATTCAAGCATTTGTTGTGGTCCTTTCTAGTCTATCGGCCTTAATGCGTCTGATCTGTTGTCGCTTTCCGACCCCTTGGCGCGTCGTCTCGGGAACTGATCCTTTGTCGTATGATATTCCGACCGGTTACGAGTTGGACTCCATATGTCCCGGTCATCTTTCCATCTTTCCATTCACCCTCAGTTCTCCAAAATGCTCAATCTTCTCCTCTACTGCCCGCCGTTGTGCACTCCCCGACTCTTCCACCCCGCTCATCTTGTCCTTGTCTTGTGCAACCTTATTGGCCCGGGAGGTCGCCGGGGTTGTGGGAACGGCGAAAAGCGATACCACTCCGCTCAGGGGGTGGTGAGGAAGGAGGTACTCCGCTGTCGTGGGTTCGCAGAAGCGGTATATATATATATATATATATATATATATATATATACTTTAGAACTAATGGCATCTATGTAGACAAAGAATGCAACTTTCAATAGTCTCCCAAGGAACAGTTTGCGGCGATTGGGGATGGCGCCTTAATATTTGACACCTTCGAAAAATGACACGGCTTAGACAAATTTGTGGGGAGGGAATTACTTCACGTTCCCTCCCCAGGCTTAAAAGTGGGGAGGGAATTCCCTCCCTTCCCTCCCCGTGATTTACGGCCCTGTGCTGCATTGCAGATATGTAATTTGAATTTATATAAGACAGTATCTGGAAGAGACAGAGCAAAGTTTCCGAAGATTTCTGTATTTTAGGGAAGCACCGTAGCACGAGTAATTAGGACAGCTAACTTCTGAGGGATCGAGTTGATGTGAACTAGGCCTAGTTGGATTTGCTTCGTAGAGGAAGGCATAGGCCTACTTTGAGAAATGACTGTTGAATTCAATCTCTTTTGTGTTATCGATTCTCATTTCCAGTACGTTATGTTCTATTCAAGATTTTATACTTGGACGCCATCTGGTTAGGCTATGTTGATGCACATCAGCTGTCACCTGAAGTCACTCAAACATGACCGCCCACCCGATCGAAATGTACGGAAGGCAATCTTCTGTTACCGCTTGAAACAACACTGAAATCATCTGACCAGAATGGCGTGCGTGTGAGTGAAGGCAAGCCAGACTGTAGGCGGCTAGCTGAATGTAGACTGGCTGACTGTACGATTTTTGCGGGGAAAACACATTCACACACGAGGAGATCATTTACAAACAATACTTAGCAGCTACTCTGACCCCTCTGATCCTCTGGAAACCGGACTCTGACCTCCCTCGGACTACTCTTTTGGACAACCCTTCTGACTAGACGCAGCGCTCGTGAATAAGCTGGTGCCCTGCGCTTGGCTTTCGAGTGGCGCTTTAGAAGTTTGGAGATTACGATTACGATACTGGTTGTAGGCCCCTGCAGATTGTGGAGGAGGTGGGTTTAGGATAGTGGTAACACTCTGGCGCGTAGAGGCAACGGACCTAGGATCGCCTCCCGGTACCTCCCTAAGGTCGACTCAACCCTTTCATTCGCTAGGTGGCGTTGAAAAATGAGTGGTAGGACGTGATGGGCGCCTTGCAAGGCTGTCGAATAGTTAAATTCGACTCCTGTTACAGTACTAACTTGTGATCATCCGTTCATACTATGATTTGTAATCATCATGAGTACTTGTCAGTTTGAAACATTAAACGAAGATTATTAGGCCTATTATTGTGACAGAAACTTGGCACCAATCAACTATCGGCGACATATGTTGGGGTCGTTCTGCACCAGAGAAATTATCCGTTGTTGATGCTGTGCGTCCTTCTGATCGAGGACACGGAGGAATCGCAGTTATTTATCGCAAAGAATTCTTAATTACCAAGAAAGATAGGCCTAGGCCTACGTCTTCCACCAATCAGTAGGGCCTACATTTGATGGACTCGGCCTTCGCATCGGAACTTCAGGTGACTCATAGGTCTTTCTCTTGGTACGTGTACAGACCTGTCGTATCAGTGGAGTGAGTCCAACACCTGAGAGTTATTGTTTAGGCTGTCACTCATCAGATCGATCACTGATCAGTTATTTAGGCTACTGGACGCCCTCTCGTCCGTAAATAATAATTATATCTCTAACAACTCGTCCTGACCTAGGGTTGACGGACAGAGGACATGAGGCCAAAAAGGAGGACATGTCTTCCTTTGGCCGGACGTCTGCCAATCCTAGTCCTAACGAGATTTCATTTATCACGAAATGCTCCCCACCACACAAATGTGCGGAAGTTATCACTAACAAAATGACACTAAAGCACCGTATCGTTCATGCCATTTCTCTCTGTCTGATTGCTATAGTTTAACACGGAGGCTCGAACCCGTAGCCTACTCTCCGCCAGACTCCGCGTTACAGGTCGAACGTTCTAATTCGCGATCACCGTGGCCATTAATTATTTATAGACTCTGAAATATTGTCACTCAAAAAATAATTAAGTTGATACTTTGAAGCATTAAAACGAGTTCGATTATTCCATCAAAGAAAACAGCAATTTTGAGTTAAACTGTAAATTTTCTATATAAATAATTCAATTCGACAGATTGTAAATGACAATAACTGGTTCGCTATCTGGAAGGGATAATGTGCTATGTTGAAACTTGAAACGCTATATGCACAAAATAATTAATGATAGACAGTAGGGTTATCCTTTGGACCAACAGTGGAAATTTGGTCTAAGGCTGACCATGCACACAGCTTTCTGATTTCCCAAGACTGATTACTGTTCAATATTAAACTACTTTTTACAGCCAGTGTCTAAAGAAATAAAACAGAAGAAAAATTAACGATAACGACACATAGTGAATAAGCTGATGCAAATCGCTTAGCTTCAGAGTAGCGCTTAAGAAGCTTGGAATTCACGACGATTAGGCCTACACAGAAGCTGAAATTAAAGAATAACATATTTCTAAATATGTGTACGTTAACAAAGTTGTCTACGGGTAGCACAAAAAAGCATTCAATCCAACGTTAAATAGTATGAAATTTAACAAAGACTACACGTTCATATTCCTATACATTTTCCCACGCAGTCAACTTTCAGTACTGGTGATGTTACGCCTTAACAGCAGGTCGAACAGTTTCTCCGCGGTTGAAGATCTCTGGCTTGTGATACACCATTTCTGCCATCCTTTTGAGAGAGGCAAAAGTCGTAATTTTTGTTCTGGTGCACATTTCGAACTGCTTCTTACCTAAAATTCGATCGCAGGTAATCGGATGGAATCGATGTAACAATCCTACGTCAACGGAACGAAAGATGTTCAGCTTTGCAGAGATAAACTTCTCTAAGAGGTCGACGTCCTCTAAACCCCATCCTTTGATGTTTAGGTTGTAACCACCAGCACGATCTAAATCACTTTTATAAGTCGATATCATGCCAAAGCCATATTGGCGCCAGTACCCTCTGTCCAAGTCGAACTTTTCTCCAGCGTCTTTCGGGTATTGACTGGAGATATTTGGAGGCAAATATTGTGGATCGTAATGGCTGAATAAGATCGGAGCATACACCGTCTGTCCTTTCACTGTGTTTAGACGAATTCTCAGAAGTGTGGATGATTGCACTTCCAGATCAACATCAACGAAGAAGAGAAGATCGTCGTCTTGGAAGCGTCTGCTGGCATTTTGTAGCGCCACACCTCTTGAAAAGTTTCCGTTCATTGGGACAACACTGAGCGACGAATCGTTGTACATCTGCTTCAGACGAGTGACGTAAGTTATGACGTCAACACTCGTGTCATTCGGATCATTTCGGAAGAGCATAATCGTCAGAGAAACGTTTTCGTTTGTCTTTAGGAACACGTCTTCAAAGTTTTGCATAAATTTAAGAAACATCGAGTATCTTCCAGCCAATGGTAGAATGAAGTTCACTAGTTGCTGAGAGACACTGACAGATTCGCATTCGTTGTCTGTGTTGATTTCCATTGTCTTCCTAGCCTCCAGCGAGCTTTGTCTTGACTCTGTCTTGCCGTTGCCGACTGAGAATGGTTTCACCACAGCAGTGTTCTTCTGTTTGTTTGTACAATATCTGTTGTTGACTGTCGAGTCTTCCCCGAATTCGACGTCAAGGAAAGAGCGATGAGCGAGAACAGATTGGTACCTGGCATCTTTTGCCGTTCGGTTCTTTGGGGCCAAGTGCAAAGGCCAAGTAAGAAGTTGCAACATGTAGTCGTGTCCAAGCATTTGATTCACTCTCGAGTACAGGAACTTGACATTGCGGCGTCTAAGTTTTCTGTCTTCATGAAGAGCCGTAGGATGCATCATGGTCCATGTCTGCCAACATGAACAAGTTTTAAAAATGGACAAAGAACTTGTGATCTTGAAGAACTGACAATGTAATCGTAAACCCAGATTTATAAAGCGCCACTCGAAAGCCAAGCGCAGGGCACCAGCTTATTCACGCACGCTGCGTCAAGTCAGAGGGGTGATCCAAAGGGTAGTCCGAAGGAGGTCCGAGTCCGGTTGCCAGAGGTTAAGGGGCAGAGTAACTGTTAAGGCGGGTGTCGTTTAGGTCCAGGATTGGCAGGTGAACGATCAGATGAGTCGGGGTATGAATCCTGAAAAGTTGAGACTTCAGTTTTGACTGGAAAGCTCGATGGGTGATAGATAGAGGAGCCTAAAGCAGATTATTATTATATTCGTTTAATGGCACACACACACAAAAACAGCTGACACACCGCAACTGATTACAGCTAGTTCTGAAACAAAGAAAAAAAAGATTAAGAAAAATATGTCTGTGCTGGTCTCATGATGTTAAATGTCGTTTTGTGCAGACCATTTGTCGGTTGGATAACATTGTTCACTAGAAGAGTCACCGGTGGCAGACTCACGCAAACACGCTACACCCAACCAACAGATTCCCAACTAGTTTATAGGTCACACCCGTTCGGAGTTTCTGCGGCAATGATGATAAAATGTCGGGTGATGAAATTTTCGTCCGGAGATCCCTTGGTCCACCCCGGATAGATCCGCGCACAGAACAGGCTTCGGTTGGTCGTCGAGCGGTTGATGTCGCTTCCGCGATTGGCAGCTGGCTCCTCTTCAAGACCCGCTCCACCATTTTACCTCCGTGTCAAAAGTTGAGCGACGATGTCAGACGGCGTAAGTAGGTCAGTTGGATGAACCCTGTGTCCCCTCGAGCTGTAGGTGGACCGTTCCAGCCATGGAGAAGTTGAGACTCGCAACAAAACCGTTCGAAACGCAGTATATCCATGGCAGAGTTAAAAGAAAAATCCGACACGCCGACCCAGCAAGCAGTAATTATCCAAACGTGCGAGACCCATCGAACAAATGCTGCATTCCGACAAAGTTATCTGACAAAATGACAGAGACGGCATGCCAGCAGCCAACATGGCTGCTGACATGCGTACAATGCCAAACGAAAACTCTCTAGTTAGGCCTCCTCTTTTACATGAACAATTCTGAATAGAAAGCTATCTGTCGTACCTCCTCTTTTATATGATGGTGGGTGATTGACAATGACGGTGGAGGAACCGAAAATAATTATGCGGAATTCAGACTGAGATCGTTCCAGAGACGTGGTGCAGTGTGGGATATGGCTCGGTTGGAGAACCTGAGATATGTAGTGACCGGGGGTCGAGAAAGACTGAGACAGAAGGATGATCGGGTAGATCCGGTCGGTCGGATGGTGGAGGCATTGGATTAGCAGACACTTTTGGAACGATCCACGTTTGCGTAATGTCGAAACCTTTCGAAACGATCGACGATTAGGCAATGGAAGAAGGTTTTCGAGGGTCACAGAGCGGTCGAAACCAGTCTGAACTGGTATACTGCACAGCACCACGTGGAAAAAAGCACAGGGATTGCATGGCGATGGACGTTTGTGTGCACTGTCGGCAGTTATGAGTTAGACGTGTTATGTGTGGGCTCTTGAGTTGAGATACCCGTATGTTGACGAATTGGGTGAAATATCAGTATTTGTTTCATTTCAAATTGCGCAAAAACTCGTAGACGTTTGAGAACTACTACAGTCGTTCACATAAATACTCTCCATATATACATAATTGTAAGTTTTGCTTGTCGCTTTCGACAACATTCTTCCAATGAAGCGGTCTATCATTATGGGAAATAGAAGAGAAATTCAAAGTATTCGTCCTTACAGGTTTACTATAGACAGCAACTCTTGATAATCGAATAGACAGGTTGCATGGCATACCTCGATTCCAACCCTTACCCTCCAAAATTGTATCAGAGCTAAACAACTGCGACTTACGGTAAGAGTATAAAATGTAGGCCCTCATGGGCGTATTTAGGGGGTGCTTTTACGGGTTCAAACCCCGAAATATGTTTCCGATTTTTTTGTATTTTGCATGTAAAAGCATAAAAAAAATTCGGAAACTTTTGGGACCATTTCCAATGGAAACCCCCCCGAAATCTTTAAATCTCCGCCGAATTTTTTTCTGGCTACGCCCATTTAGGCCCTATACTGAGAATGCTTGTTGGACAGAATCATTTGAAAGAATACACATATAAAACGAAAACTCTCTAGTTAGGCCTCCTCTTTTACATGAACAATTCTGAATAGAAAGCTATCTGTCGTACCTCCTCTTTTATATCAGACATTACACTACTGGCATCAGCAGGCAGACGCGTCTTAGGCACAGTGTTGCGCGTCGAATACAGATGCTCGTGTACACAATCCCATTCGCGAACTTCATCATCCGTCCTTTGAGTCAACCGATTCAGAGGAGCCGTGATTTCTGTGAACAGACTCTTCGTTCTGTCCTCCCCCGTCGTGGGTTCGAGCAGACGGTCCATGGCGTCAATCTCTCGCTGGAGACTATTCAGTCGCCCGCGAAGACTGGATGTCTTCAGAGTGAGCACGTACTGATGCAATCGAAACATGTACGACTGCAGCTTAGCAGGATGCAGCGTCAAGGCTTGTTTAATTCCCTTAGACCACAAGGAATGGGTAAAGGATCCTTTGGGTTCTTGATAGTTTTGATAGAAAAGATTAGGCTGAAAAAATACAACAAATAAAAGACCAGTGGATAAATTTGACGCATCAAACTTATTAATTTTACGATTGACTGTAATATATGCAGGGAGTTGATTTTACTGAATTTGAATTGATAGTGGCATCACTTCAATTCTTCTTCAGATATTCTACGTTTTATAGTACTCTCTCCAAGCATTATGACACTATGAAGTAAGTAAGTAAGTATATTCTGTATTAAACCAATTGCATATCTGCACTATGGTGTCCTGTGACCTCCACCTCTGGATGTCCTCAAAGCGGCTTTGCTTCAGCTCAGCTAAGACCCAGCTCATTTGGTTTGGCACTGGTCCGCAACTTGCTAAGCTTGATTTCTCCCTTCTACATGTATCTCAAATGTTCCCCGCTTTCACCTTTTCAACCAGTGTTCGCGACCTAGGTGTCACCCTGGATAGCAGTGCTGTAGTGGTAAAATGAGAGGTGAGTACACGCTACAGTATATCCTATCAGTGGCTCCGGAATTTTTTTCGGATGACCTTTTTTTGCTCTCGTCTTTATTGGAGTTTATAGCCTTAAAAAGTTATAGACTAGTATAGAATGTGCCCAAGTACGTTCTGGAAGCGAGTACACGCGAGTATACAGAGTGAGGTGAGTACACGCTGTATACCCGCGTATACCCTCGTCTACAGCCCTGCTGGATAGCAACTTGACTTTCTCATATCATCTTTCAACCCTAATCCGTTCTTGCTTCCATCATTTGAGGCGGCTTCGAGCCATCAGGAGATCAGTCTCCTTGCATGTTTTCACCACTATTGTTCATGCTTTCGCCTGCAGTCGCATTGATTACTGTAACTCTTTATATGCAGGTCTTCCTAACGTTCGTCTATCAACCCTCCAATCAGTCCTAAACTCTGCTGCCCGACTGATTGCACGTCTCCCTCGTTTCTCTCTTATCTCGACATTCACGACGAATAATTGCATTGGCTTCCTATTGAGGCTTGTATCCAATATAAGATACTCCATACGGTCTCTAGAGCTCACCATGGCCAGGCTCCAAAGTACCTATGTGATCTTATCCGTAAACCGGATTCTGATCTCTCTGAGGTCCCTTCGCTCTAGTGATAGACTTGACCTCTTCTTCCCCCGAACCAGGACAGTCATTGCTCAACGCTGCGCCTTTGCAACTGTGGGTCCTTCTTTGTGGAATAACCTTCCCCCACAAAATCGGACTGACATTTTGGCAGGTGGTTTATCCACTTCTGTCCGTTGCTTGAAAACCTTCTGTTTCCTCGGAGTGCTCGCGCTGAAAGCCCCTCTGAATAGTCATTACTGCTATATAGGCGCTTTATAAATGCCCAGATGCAATACAATACAATACAATGGTGCACATACGTCTTAATAACAATAGTTGAAATAATTGCTGAACTAGTAATGATATACAGGTAAAAGTACTAGGCCCTAACTAGTTTAAGCTTAGTTCAAAAGTTAGGCTGTATATAGGCTACAGATAAATAATTATGTGCCCCAAATAAATAGTTAGGCTATAGACACATACCATTGTGCTCCAAGTGCAGGTTACGTTGGCATATCTCTTGATACAGCGACTGATTTCGACATCTTCATGGGTAGTATACAGATTCTTTAGACAATACTTGATGTGGGGGACTGTGTTGGCTAGGATCTCTCTTGTCATAATCATACCAGGACCACCCATGCAGTAATTCTCATCGTCTCTGAGATGCAACTTCCCCAACTCTTCTTTATTTCCAAACCCTGGACTTCCGATGACAGGCATTCCGGTTGAGTTGATAGAATGCAAGAACTTTAACAATGCTTCTCCTTTTATGTAAACATCGTCGTCTGCTCGCATGAAGAAACGGAACTGGTTAAGGTAATGATCGTGAATATACTTGAGCATCATGAAAGATTTCTTTTGAGGTGGGTATACATCACTAACGCCTTTAAGTCCAACGACCTTCATTCCAGGATGAGTAAGATTTTCTGAACCCTCGGACGAGAAAAAGACTACTTCCCCAGGAATGGATTTCGCCCAGGTGTCACGTATGGAAACAGCACGAGTATGTAGAAACTTTTTCGTCGTCATGACGGCTACCAACACGAGGTTCTTGTCCGTGTAAAACTTGGTCATGCTGTTTTGTTCCACGGTCCCGCTGAAGACATTTAAAATTGATGCAAATGCTCCAATGTGATGGACGGGTAGAATCTGTCCCCGACATCGATCTAGTGCAATGCGAATCACATTTCCGGCAAGATATCCCATCAGCACTCCTGCAAGTACGTAGCATGTATGTCTACTGGAACTTCCAGTTTTTCTTTGCATTTCTCTACAGCGTAAGTGTTTTGGTTTGAAATCCATGTAAGCTTTTGTTAAAATCTCACACTTAGTTGAATTGAAGCTTACAGACCTACCTACTTACAAGCATACAATAGGCCTAAACTTTATACATATTTCTTTGTTACTTCAACGCTGACGAGTGTCTATTATGCTCACACGACATACATGTTAAAAATATAAATATAAATACACCAGAAGATATCCATTCTGGCTTAGGTCTGATTTAATCTGTAGGCCTAATCAATAGACGACATTCTGTGGACGCAGACGATTCACAGCGGATAAGACACCTCTTGTTTAGTTGCACAATGGGAGGATGCGAGGCTGACCTGACGTTGATTTTCAATCTGTTGCCAATAGATCGATGACATACGTCACCAGTGACTACATCTCGTACCCTTCCCACATGTCACCCATCGATTTCCATTCGTTGCACATAAATCTGTCCAACGACCAACGAACGCGTTTATATAGCCTAGGCCTACGCAGACAATGAAGAATATCGGTCTAGATATTCGATCGGTTGGCTGTTAAAAAGCAATGCTGTCAAAAACCGTCATGTTGATAAATCGAGTCAAACGCAAAAAACTCCCGTGAGTGAATAACAGATCGATCGAGTTAGTGAATAAGTGAGTGATGGATGAGAGGAGGAAGGGAAAAGGTGTGGGATGGAGCTAGTCAGTGAGTGAACGACTAAATGAATGAGCCAGTAAGTAATGAATCAATTACAGAAGAGCTGCCTCTTATGTAAATGAAGACGACGAATCTCAGCGAAATTGGAGGTATACATCTGGATACATTTACACGCGCGCGCGCACACATACACACACACATACACACACAGAGGCACACACACACTGTCTCTCTCTCTCTCTCTCTCTCTCTCTCTCTCTCTCTCTCTCTCTCTCTCTCTCTCTCTCTCTCTCTCTCTCTCTCTCTCTCTCTGTCTCTCTCTCTCTCTGTCGCTGTCTCTGTCTCTCTGTCTCTGTCTCTGTCTCTGTCTCTCTCTCTCACACACAGACACACACACACACACAGTCACACACGCACACAAACACACGCACCCACACACGCACGCACGCGCACACGCACACACACTATAGAACGTTTCAAGGGATCGACATCAAAGGGTCTAGGACATTTCCTCCCGGACATTTCCCCCCGAAGTTGGACTGATGAAAATAATTCTTTACTTAAAATAGAAGCTGGATTGATTAAACAAATTCTATGCTTAAATAGAAATTAGATTGATGAAGAAATTTTATGCTTAAATAGAAGCTGGATTTATGAAAGAACTAGGCCTTCTTTGCTTAAACAGAAATGGGATTGATGAAAGAAACTCTTTGCTTAAATAGATGTTGGATTGATGAAAGAAGGTCTTTGCTTCAATAGAAGTTGGATTAATGACAGTTATCACGGAGAATGATAGAGTAACCTACTCTTACTTTTCGCCGGGGGGGAGGGGATTTCCGGGGAAGGGGAAATGTCCGGATACCAACAATTGCTACTGGGATACAATCATTACAAAACATCAGAGCCGTTTTAAGGAGTTGGGGGCCATACGCACAAACCCAACCTCAAAAGCAACCCGATTTCCGCCTCAAGATCTCACTTTAAGATACAGAGTATAGGCTATTGTATTAATGCATTGCATGTGCATATGTGTCATTTTATTAAATTTATTTAAGGTACTAAACTGCTAACACAGCAAACACAGAAATCTTTGTAGGTCCTACTACAAGTGCAAAATATAAGTTTAGTATAATATTAAACGTTAAAGTTCTTATTGTTAATTTGTTATAGCCTACGAATTGAAAGCGAGATTGCAATTAGTAAATATTTGCTAAACACATGGATTGTCACTGGATTGTCTTGCCTGTCTAATTGCTGATTGTGAATTGTTTGGTGAACAATAAAGTATTCATTGATTGATGATTGATTGATGACATTTTCTTACAGACATCGCTTTCGCGTTTTGCTCTCAGCAAAGTCTCTTATAATATCATTGAAATTCAAAGACTTCAACACATCTGATTCTTTGCTCATGACAGACAAACAGTTTAATCGTTCTTGTATCATACGGCTGCGAAGCTCGTTGGGGCCGTCCATAAAGTACGTCACGCTCCAGAGGGGAGGGGGGGGTTTAAGAAAGTGTGACAGTTTGTGACAGGGGGAGGGGGGTCAGGCCATGTGTGACGTCACACATTTATTTTTTATATTTTATTTATAATTTATTTTTTATTTTTTAGTAGAATTTCATAGCTTTAAAAATAATTTTCAAATATTTTCTGAAACATTTTAAGTAGTTTTATGTCAAAATAGCATGAAATGCATATCTCCTGAATGTGTTTTTCACGATTCCTCTCGCTAGGAGCGCTAGTAATAATGCTGTTGCGAAGCCTTGTTTATGTATTAGCCTTGCTTTCGGAAGTATTATTATTTCTATGTTGAAAGTGTGACGTACTTTAGGGGGTCCGAGTTTTGTGACAGTTTGTGACAGGGGAGGGGGGTAAAATGGTCAAAAATAGCGTGACGTACTTTATGGACGGCCCCGTTCTTGATTAATTTAAGTTTTGAGAAAGAACATTTACCGCTAGAGTTTGTCACTATCATTGGCAGAAACGTTCGTATTGTAATTTCAACGTTTGGAAACGTTGATTCCAGATTGTCATTCTTTATCATGGCATAGATTATTGACATATAATTTCTACGCATTCTTGGTGGGTTGGAAGTTCGTTTAATGGATCGTAGGCTAGTTAGTAACAATATTGGCAAAAAATAGCAAATCGGTGATAACTGACAATCAAAATTTAAATAATAAATTTAAAACAATTTAGAAAATGATTATACGACTGAGAGAGATTTCGTATGAAAAATTAATTTAACTTACCAACTTACCAAGACATGAAAAATTAGTTGATAGCGTTGTAAAAAGCAGACGAATGAACGCGAACAAAATATACAGGAAGCTGTGCGGTCAGTGTGCGCCATGCGTTAAAATTGTTGACTTATTTCAGTCTAACTTCTTTAGCGCTCTGCAAAACTGCGCCTATTAGATCCCTACCAATAATTATATATTATAACAAAAATGCAGACTTTGTCTGAAAATGTGTTACTGTTCTTACATTGCAGAATTGTTAGAACTTAAAATATTGTTTGATAATATTATCGTATTGTTATTACGTGGCCGTGTCATGTAGTTTTTGTTTTTGGGCCGACGCGGGGTCCCTCTATAGCGCGGAGCCCTAGGCACGTGCCTCGCGTGCCTAGGCCTTAAAGCGGCACTGAGGCCCAATTAGTGGGCCTGTGATTGTAGGTTTATGATTACAAAATTGTAGGCTTATTTATTATTGCAGGGTAGAATCTTTCTTAAAAGAATGAGGAGTTACATGTAAGCTTACAAGGAAGAGACATATAGCCATAGGGCCTACTGACTAACACACAGAAAAACTGCAATTAGGACAAGAATGTAGAGGCGGTAGGCCTAAGAAAGCAACAATCAAATGCAGTCAGTGTCAAAGGAAAGTCAAGTGCAGAAAATGTTAAATTGAACAGGAAGAAATTGACCCCCAAAGAAGTAGGCTATGTAAAGCTGTAATTGAAATTACTCTCCAGTAGGCTATATGACAGAGAAGACAGGGATGACAAGGATGATGGACTAACTGCAATGTTATGCGAGGACACTATCGATGAAGACGATGACATGAATAAATATAAATCATGGAAAACTTATGAAGCAATAAAGGGATCTGCAGAAGACCTTACTTGCATCAGCATGTGACAATTGCATTGTGTGTGTGGGAGGGGGGGGGGCGGATTGACGGATTGGCAAGAGCGGAGACTGGCGGACTGTTCAGGTGCACTGTTTGTGGCTATTTGGCTCATAAAGCAAGCACTGATGCAGATCGTCCAGAGTCATATGTTGGTGATTGGTTGATTTATTTATTTGGTAGGCCTAACCAAAAGCATAAAAAGAGGCTAAACGACAACAGAAATACATCGGCAAAACAAGTTACTTAAGGTTACCTATAGGAGACCCATAAGGGGCCGAAGGGTCCCGCTAACCAGGGCCACCTGGGGTAATAGTGTAACGGAACTCTGCCCTTCACCGACGCCTTCTCCATCTCAGGATGCGAGTGTAAGGCGCGTGTCGCTCAGGATGGGAGCGTAAGTAAGACCTCCGTCGTTTATCGAAGGGTTTCAGCGTCTGCCAGTCGATGAGCCGACGCAAGCAATGTCAAACACCGAAGGATTCAACACTAGGAAGTTAAAATAACGATCTTTTATTCAAATCACACGTCAGTAACCCACAACACGTCTGACATCAGCTTATCTCTTCCAAACTCAACAACACAGAACTACACAGCCTACCACCGAACTACACAGAAGCGCCTCTATTCATAGCTAGCCAATGGGAGTAGGGGACCAATCAGGCCAAGGCTAGGAGAGGCCAAGCCTAAGGAGGCGGAGCCTAACAGAGGCCAAGGCCTAAAGAGGCGGAGCCTAAAAGAGGCCAAGGCTAGGAGGCCAAGGCTAAGGAGGCGGAGCCTAAAAGAGGCCAAGGCCTAAGGAGGCATAGCCTAAAAGAGGCCAAGGCTAGGAGGCCAGTGTTGGATCAATTACATTCTAAATGTAATTCAATTATAATTGCAATTACATGCTTGTAAATGTAATTGAATTATAATTACAATTACTTGATTGTGAAAGTAATTGAATTACAATTACATTTTGATTGTAATTCAATTACCAATTACTTTTCAATTATTACTTTAAAATTGGCAACTGATTTAGAATTTTTTCGATAATTTTTAATTTAGGCTACACTATTTTTATACTAAAACATCAAATGGACTAATTAATGGCCTATAAATTGCTGGGATTATTATTACTGAAGGGATTCGAAACGGACGCAAATTGGGTCATTGCCCTAGATTATGTCTGTGACTCTGATTTTACATCCGGGGCCTTTGCAGGTCAAATCAGTTTTAGTCCCGTTTCTCTTCTGGACGATTGTCGTTACGAAACGAAAGCGATTTAATTCAGTAAAATAATTTGCACCGTATGTATCTTGTAAATTACTAAAACAAAGTCGAGAATGATTTATTTGGCTTTGTTTGCGTTTGCTCCGTCGAGAGTATTTATCCTGCTGAGTGCCCGGATGACAGTGTAATCTAAAAATAGATGGTCACATACATCGCCCGCGATGTTTCAGAAAAGACGATCTCTGATTGGCTGACATATTGCCGCTGCGTATCCCGTCAGTAATAATAGTCCCAGATAAATTGTAATAATATATACATTCTATTGTATAATAAGTTTGTCAGGTATCCAAAATACGATTTGCAATTATGATCCATTAAAACAAGTTACAGTTTATTTGATTTTTAGTAGAAGTTTTTCAAAATTATAGTCTGTTTGAGAACTCAGTTGATTGCGCCTGGGTGAGTGAGTCAATTCGTCTAGCAGTGCTAAAGAGACGCTCAACTGGAGCTGAAGATGGAAGCTCTGTTTTCTGTAGGCAGCCGCAGTAAGCTAGCTAAGAATGAGTGCATGACTGCATGGATAGTCTGATAATGAAGGTCAGCCCTTGCCCTTGAGGTCTATCAAAGTGTGCTCTAAGATTGTAAGAGGGGTGTAAGGATAGAATAATGTTGACAATAATTATGTTGCCATGCAAACATAATGCAGAGCAGTTTATTCAATTAAATGGTTGGCCCGAGTCAACCCGGCAGGCTGGCATCTTATGCTGAATTTATGAAAGTAATTTGTAATTTACACTTCATTCAATTACAAATTACATGCAATATTGTAATTGAAATACAATTACAATTACTGGACTTAAAATGTAATTCAATTACAATTACAATTACCGAACTTGTAATTCAATTACGTAATTCAATTACATGTATTTCAATTACTGAACAACACTGTAGGAGGCCAAGGCTAGGAGAGGCCAAGGCTAGGAGAGGCCAAGTCTAGAGGCCAAGGCTAGGAGAGGCCAAGCCTAGAGGCCAAGGCTAGGAGAGGTCAAGGCTAGGAGAGGCCAAGCCTAGAGGCCAAGGCTAGGAGAGGCCAAGCCTAGAGGCCAAGGCTAAGGAGGCCGACCCGGGAAACCACCAGGGCGCCACAATAGTAGTACATAAAGTAGTGTGGTCAATGAAAATCAAAATTTGACGATAAACATTTGCCTTAATTAGACTTAATTAGAACTTAACTAGAGTGAAAATTAACAGCGGTATGAATGCACATTTTACTACGCCTTAGTAATCACAGAGAATTAGAACATTACATTATGAAACATTTAGGGTTAATATTTGAGTGTCCTTGAGTAACTGATGAAGCCCTTCACTTAAAATATAGTCACGTAAATTGCGTTTAAAGAGATGAAGGCTAGATAAGGATCGTATATCAATAGGGATTGCATTCCATGTTCTCGACCCTACACATTTAATCCAAGAGAGTCTTGTGTTAGTACGGGCAAAGGGGATAAGGAAGGATTTTGGGTTTCTGGATGGATGGTGACGGATGAACAAGTTAGGTCGAAAAAAGTCTTGGTATATAAAAGAAAAAAACTCCTTGCCTGTATGGGATGCATAGGGATACCGGCTATAAAATTTAATCTAATCACATTTTTTGAAGAATCTGAAGCTTGGATAAGTTAGATTTATAAGCAGAGGCCCACACAATGTTACAACTTACAATAGGTTAAGTATGGGTAAATGAGAGTATACTAAAGAGACGATCGGGCCTGCTAGGGTAATATATTAGCTAGGCTATCCGTGAGAAAATTCCTAGTACGTTATTTTAGCAACCTTAGATGCGATATGAGTTATGTGTTCCTTCCATGATAGGTGTGAGTCAACATAGAGTTATGTGTTCCTTCCATGAACACACAGAACCCTAGAAACGTGAAGGATTGTACTTCGATGGGAGTAGGGTCCTATTCATAATTTTTAAATTAGACAATACTGGAGGAGATGGGTTTTTTTATAGGATCTAAATAATATAAAATTAGTTTTATCTAAGTTTGTGATCATTGCAGGTAGCATATTTAACCAAGACTATTCTATATATAGACCTACAGCATAGATACCAGACCACAGCAGGCCTAGGCCTAGGCTTTATACTGAACATGACAAGAATAACCAACAATGCGGCAACCTGACTATGTTTCTATATTTTTTTTTCATGTTTACGTTACAACGGGGTAACTTGCAACAACCGTTGTTTGCACAATTTCTGTTTGCTTTAAAGTAACTATGGGCGTGCCTAAGTATCCAACACTGCGCAATGACATACCTAACATGGCGGATTATTTTTAAGGTGTAATTTTTTTTAATTGACCAATTTGTCGATATTTTGTTATATCATTCTTTCGTTATGTCGCTCTTTCGATACTAACCCGTTTCAATTAGTTTTAAGCAGATGAAACTTCTTTCCGCTTCCGATGGACGCTATCTGCAGCATCCTTTCTACATTTCATAGAATGCATCTTTATGGGTAGGCCTATATTTCAGAACCGGAGGCAAATTCAGAAATAGAATTAGAGAAAAAAGTCATGCAAAATAAAAATAAATTCTTACACAAATATTTGCACTTAATATTGAGCAGAGCTTAAATTTAAGCTCTGCTCAATATTAAGTATGCTTCAGCACTGCCGTGCAAATATTTGTGTAAGAATTTATTTTTATTTTGCATGACTTTTTTCTCTAATTCTATTTCTGATTTGGCCTAATTTTTCATTTTAGTTCTTTAATATTTTGAAAGACAATTACGTTGATTCCTGAATATTTACAACTCCGTTACATTATAAATACACAGTTGAAAATACCGCCACTGTTTATAATTAGTGATTAATTAGTGTTACGTATACATTAAAATATTACACAGCAACCTAAATTATTATGCCGATACATGTATCATCAAATAAATTCATTTTAATAGAAAATATAAGGTAACGGAGTTGTAAATCGGTCACTGAGTCGTAAGTTACAACCAAATATCAAACATTTTCCGATAAAGATGCGTGACCCGCCGGGAGTTACACAATGGCTTGTTTTTGCCCTTGGTGCAAATGTTTGGGAACCACTACGCTAGCCAAGCTTCCACCTCAGTGGTAGCAGCGATAGCCTAATCAGTGTTTACTATCAACCGTCTGGCCCTGCTTAACTTGTAGAATCGAAGCTTGCTTTGCTACAGATCTCAGCAAGGTGCAAGTTTAGAAAGCTTTTCATCAGGGTCTATACTTGAATATAGTAATGTCATGTAGCGTGCATATTTGTAGATGCTGTTTATTTTAGATCGATATCAGCTGAACCAATGAGTACAATGTAGTAGGCCTACATGTAGACCTAATGCACAATTTCTAAGCATCATATTCGATGAAATAGGTTGTGCCAATTCTAAGTAATCTCCTTGAGCAAGAATAGTTATTAACTCGTCTAACCAAGAAAACACTTCTGTTTAATTTCTTATTTGCCTATATTTAGGCCTACGTGTTTTAAGGCCTGTGTTCATTAAACACGATTAACGTCACTGCACTTCTGACTGACCGAGTCAACAGCGCCGAAGATCTCGAGAATACAATTACAATTAAAGTAGGGCTGGTACTGATTGAAATAAAATTAATCGAGTAATCTCCTAAATTTAACCGATTAAACGATTAAATTCGATTAATTTTATATATGTTAAGTAAAGTTTGACAAGCTGTTTAAAATGTAGTCACCGAGTCAGTTGCTAGGCCCTATTTTCTGAAGGTGATACGTCAGCGATGTGTGTAAACCACGGGAAGCGAACTGTTTATTGCAATGAAAACAATTATTTCTGTCGCCATCTTCGAGTTTTCTATCAGCATTTAAATTAAACGCAAAATGATCGTTTAATTTTCCACTCAAATGTTTCACATTATCATTGTTCGCCATAATTGCTTAGGCCTACTCCGGAAATGGACCGCTCGAGATCATGAATTAAGTTTACAAAATTAATCGAACAAGCCGAAATTAATAAATTAAATTTTTAACGATTAATCGATTAATTAATCGTTAAATTCAGCTGCCCTAAATTAAAGCATTCTCAATCCCTCGAAAGAACCTGCCTTGCTTACGCCAAAGGATCTCAGGAACTCAGAAGAAGGCGAGCCTGTTGGAGAAACCATCTATTGAACCCAAGTTTGTATACGGCCTTAGTATAGGACGCCAGAGGGTCAGTAGCCATCCGCGAGGGATACAGACTAATAGGCTAAGAGGCTTATATGGTTTGAAAATAACCAATTCCAGTTATCTTCAAGTGTATGCCCTATTCGGCAACAGGCTTTATTCACAAGTAGGCCTAGGCCAACCATAAAACAGCATCTTCTCGTTTCCGCGAACCACTAGACATAAGAACTTTAACGAAAACACCATAGGGGCCTACATTGCACGAATATAGGCCTATGAAGTAAGCATGCATCTACAACGACGCTGGCATCCCAAACAGTATCCTTAAATAACGCAGAAAATTCGGATAGAATGTTGGCATCAATCGGAGCAACACAGTTGAAGAGTCATCTACATAGGTAGATCCATTTTATCCTTTGACTCTACACATAGGCAGATTTGTATTGTCCTTCATGGATATAGACGCACAGAGCGCTTTACTGAATGTAACCATAAAAACGCTCAAAATGTAGGCCAACAAGCCACTCAAGACTCCGTAGAAAGCTCGTTGACGGCAAGATCACTTAAGGAGACTCTGAACTCATCGAGAGCAGAATCGTGTAATTGCCGGCATAGGCCCAATCAAATCAGCGCCCGGAGAAATGCCTAGAAGTTCCAAGAAGGCGCATCTAAATCTACTTGTGTCAATGAATCACTAAGCACCTTTAACACTGTAGGCTATGCATTGCACTCGCAGGTAAATGTTTGCTGTTCAATGCGATTCACTGAAATGTTTCTGACCGTAGGTCACAAGAACAACAGATCTCCTAGTTAATATCGTCATGCTCTATACGTCATTCGACGACAAGATCTCAGAAACCATATTTATGTCGAAAACCTTATTTATGTCTTGACTGTGTCCATGAGTGCACTACTTTAGACCATGCTGGCCTTATAAAATAATAAATATTTTGTTTTGGACCACACATACCCTACGTCATGTGAATATTGAGCGAATGATCTTCAAAGAGCATTTAGACGAAATGTTATTGCTGAAGTTCTGTCTATTGATGAACTGCTGCATATTGGCCAAACACCCTCTCCTTCACAAGCCTATAAGTAGTCTCCTCCTCCTAAATTTTCTGTCATAGTTGATCGTCGCTTACTTGGCACGGCTAGAAAGGTGTCGTCTAGTATCAGTCTGCATTCGATTTGGCTGATACCGTATGCGAAGCGAAGGAGTTCAGTTTAATTTAACAGATTTGCATCGTTGTTTTTTGTGTTGACGACTTTTGATGAACGTGTCACTTTAGTCTTATCTAACTGAAATAGGCCTACACGTTTCGACCAACACTTATCTGAGAAGATGAATGGTAAAAGATTTGTTACTAGAAACAGAAGCAGGCTAACGGCAAATCGCCTTTTCTCGATCTCTCGGGAGATCTGTAGATGCAGCCTTCATGTGGCTGTTGGTTTTATGATCGGGTTTCTCTTTGCAGCAGCCTTTCGCTGTGCAGCTGTTAGATATTCAATAAAGTACTGTCCATTGTCACTCCATTCTTCCAACAGATCTACGCCTGTTTTATGCGGATCGTGTCAGAGCCCTTCCTCAACCGCGAGAACAGAGTTACCAGCTGCAGTATCACCAGAAAGAAGCCAGTTTTACACGGACAATAATCTGGTGTTGGTGGCAGTTATGACGGCCAAGGAATTTCTCAAAACCCGCGTTGTTGCAGCTCATAATACTTGGGCGAAATCCATTCCTGGGGAAGTCATCTTTTTCTCGTCCGAGGGTTCAGAAAACGAAAGTCCTCCAGGAATTAAAGTCGTTTCACTTCGAGGCGTTGATGATTCCTACCCACCTCAGAAGAAATCTTTCATGATGCTCAAGTACATCCACGACCATTACCTTAACAAGTTCCGTTTCTTCATACGAGCAGACGACGATGCTTACATAAAAGGAGAAGCGTTGTTAAAGTTCTTGCATTCAATCAATTCAACCGGAATGCCTGTCATTGGTCAGGCTGGGTTTGGAAGCAAGGAAGAGTTAGGAAAGATGTACCTTGAGGCCGATCAGAATTACTGCATGGGTGGTCCTGGTATGATTATGACTAGAGAGATCCTAGCAAGGACAGTTCCAAACATCAGGCATTGTCTAAAGAATCTATACACGACTCATGAAGACGTCGAAGTTGGTCGCTGTATCAAGCAATTCGCCAATGTAACATGCACTTGGAGCTACCAGGTAAATTATGCGATAGAAAGTAATCCAAGAGATTTTAAAGCAATTGCTTAATAAATTATGGTGAAAAATCGTTTGATCTGATTCTACCTCTCCACTCATACACATTCGATAGCACGCTTCGTGTATACGATCGAAAGATTGCGAGTTCGAGTGTGCTATACGAACTTCTTGTAAAAGCACGTTGCTTACACAGACTTGTCTCTGCCAGCAGGAGACTTTAGTACCAGCGTAAGTAAGGAAGTAAACGACAAGTTTTGTGATGCGCTGCTCCCGTGTTAACGATGTCACAGTTAATTTTCTATCAACTCATTTCCTTAAAGCAGTTTTACGTCCTTCCTACTGGAGCAACGAATGGACTTTAAAAATTGAGTATTTCGAACGCCACAAATGATCAGTAGTGAATTCCCTAAAGTGTATGATTAATTTATATGGTAGGCCTATTGTAAAAAAATAGTAACACATGTAGGCTTAATTGTAATCGCAAATTTATATAGTGCTATTCGAAGATAAAGGCGACAACACAGAGCCGCAATCGAAAGGAATACTTTTCAAGTGTTCGTGGAAAAGGCAAAGGAGGATCAGGACTCTGAAGTCGAAGGTTGAAAAACTGCTGATTCCAAAAAGGTGAGTCGAAAACAACAAAAGTGCTGTGCTGGACTGCTTAAGTTTGCGCCGGTAAGACAACCAGGTGTCCTGGAGCAACAGAAGTAAGAAATACGCGGCGGAGGAAGAGATCAAGACTATGACTATAATGATGCAGTAGCTTAAATGCTTTGCTATTTACTTATACAATCCAAGTTGCTACAACGCAAAAGCACCATGTTTAAAAATTATATGTTACTTGTTCTTTTGGACAGACTAATTTCTATCACAACTTCGAAGAGCCGAAGGGGTCTTTTACCCAGTCCCTGCGCACCAAAGTCATCCAGAAAGCAATAACTCTGCATCCTGTGAAGATCCCAACGTACACCTACAGACTCCATCAGTATATGCTCGGTCTAAAGTCCGCCAGTCTTCGCAATCGTCTGCAAAGTCTGCAGCAACAGATTGACGCCATGAATAGTCTGCTGAAGACTGACAACACAATCGAAACTTCCAATCCAAGCAACAAAGTTCCAGTGAATGATACGTTTCACAGAACGAGTGATGATGTCGTGACATGGGATTTTGTGTCCAATCAGTTGTATTCATCTCGATACCAGAATCCGAAACTTGGTCTGCAGATTGATAACAGAATTGGACAACAAGAAGTTTACGATGAGGTTTGTGTCCACAAATATGATATTACACGAAGTTTGAAGTTTGAGAATTTGCATAAAGGAATTGTCCGGTTTAATTTTTCTAGCACAAGTAATACCAACGTCATTAACCGGTTCAGTCGGCTAAATGCTGATAATGATGCAGTTATGACAACTGGAACTTAAATCCGTAATAGCGTTTGAAATACCTTAAAAATGACTTGAGCTATCTGGATAAATGTAGTCAACACATCGCGTGTAAAGGAGTCTAATAAAGTAGGCCTAGGCCTAACTATTATTGTTACAGAAACGAATAATTGTTTCGGCGCCTGTGCGCGTTAGACCTTTTGAAACATGCACAACATTGGGTATGTGTTTTGACATGAATGTCAAACATAGCAGTTGTAGTTTATTTTGTTTTATTGTGCTATTCTTGCAACAACTATATATATTTGGTTAAATGCATGATTTGCAGATGTTGGAAATTATGAACACGAAACCCCTCGCATCAGCTGCTTCAGTCTATAAATCCAAGGACATAGCTTATTCTTTCTTTCGAGCACATCCATCGCATGGGCAAGAATACGTTATGGGCATCGAGACTAAAAGCCCAACACCTAGACATTCGAAGTCATCTAGAAACACAGTCAGGCAAGTTTACGCACGCAGACCATTTATCGAAGTTGAATTTCGAGAAGACATCAGATCCATTTATTTCCAAAGTGCTAACCCGAAAGAGTCCGAAGAAGTATTTCATGAAGTGGCTTCAACCGAACGGGTGAACTTCATTCTACCGTTGGCTGGAAGATACTCGATGTTTCTTAAATTTATGCAAAACTTAGAAGACGTGTTCCTAAAGACAAACGAAAACGTTTCTCTGACGATTATGCTCTTCCGAAATGATCCGAATGACACGAGTATTGACGTCATAACTTACGTCACTCGTCTGAAGCAGATGTACAACGATTCCTCGCTCAGTGTTGTCCCAATGAACGGAAACTTTTCAAGAGGTGTGGCGCTACAAAATGCCAGCAGACGCTTCCAAGACAACGATCTTCTCTTCTTCGTTGATGTCGATTTGGAAGTGCAATCATCCACTCTGCTGCGAATTCGTGTAAACACAGTGAAAGGACAGACAGTTTATGCTCCGATCTTATTCAGCCATTTCGATCCACAATATTTGCCTCTCAATAGCTCCAGTCAGTACCCGAAAGACGCTGGAGAAAAATTCGACTTGGATGTGGGATACTGGCGCCAATATGGCTTTGGCATGATATCGACTTATAAAAGTGATTTAGATCGTGCTGGTGGATACAACCAAAACATCAAAGGATGGGGTTTAGAGGACGTCGACCTCTTAGAAAAGTTTATCTCTGCCAACGTTAACGTCTTTCGTTCCGTTGACGTAGGATTGTTCCATCGATTTCATCCGATTACTTGCGATCGCAACCTGGAAGAGGCCCGATATAACATGTGCATTGGAACGATAGCGACGACTTCTACTTCCACAAAAAAGATGGCCGACATCGTCTACCATACACCGGAAATCTTCAATCGTAACAATCATGTGACGAAGGCTACTACACCATCTGGCCTGCACAGGACAGTGTCTTCCTAATCTGAGACTTTAGTAATTTTGCAATGAACGATCTAAAATCTAAATCACTTTACATATCCCTGTTATAGTGATTTGTGTGACAATGATATTTATCATTTGTTTACTTTTTCAACCTCTTAAGCAAGTAAATGTCCTTTCCTTCTCCTCCAAACTCACTATACTTCCACTCGGGTCCATGTTCTTTTATCTTTTAGAAAATTATGTTTTAACTAAATTAACTCGTTACGTAATAAACTTTTAATTTGAATATTTCATTAAATTCTAAGAAGAAGTTTATAATTAACACAACAAATCATGACGTCATCACATAATGTTGTTGACGCTGTTTTTTGTGTGCAAAACTCTACTGTCAATGTAAAAAAGGTCCAAAAATTATAGGCCAATAAATTTTTACGAATTTCTAGTAAGTTAGAAATTCGTAAAAATGTATTGGCCTATATCGTGAATTTTTGGCATATTTTAAAATTCGTAGAAATTTTCTACGAATTTTAAAATATGCCAAAAATTCACGAATTTTTCCGAATTTTAAAACCGAAAGTCACGAATTCTTGAACTATGAATGTTTAAAATTCGTACAATGCAAATTCTCGAACTATGATGTTAGCAGTTCGGATAGCGCTTTATTGTTCTTAGCGCACAACTGAAGTAACTAGATTAAAGCTCAATCATGTCTGTGATATTATGAAAACGCGATGGTACAATAAAAGAGCTGGAGTAAAAAAGAATTAACACAATTTGTTAATAATGGATGCCCTCTCCGTTAGGCTAGCATCTAACCGCCTATATACTTTTTAACACTTCTAAGATCCAATAGGCCTATATCTGATTAAAAGGGAGGTGGCAGACGGCTGGTGGTCGTTGAACAAACGTGCTTTTTGCTGTGTCCCTCAAGAGAAATGTTGGTACTTGGTGGCTGAGGCCTTCCCACATATTAGCTCCCTGGATTCGGTCCGAGACTTGGTGATCATTCTGGACCAAGAGCTTAGTCTTTCTTTGCACAGAAATCAGCTCACTCTTATAGCTGCTATTATCATCTTCGCAAGTTACAAGTTATTACCCGTTCCCTGTCTTACGACGCTGCAGCCACCCTTGTCCATTCCTTTGTTGTCTGCCGATTGGACCACTGCCGCTCGATCCTGGGGGGTTTGCCCCTTGCTCTAATCTCCAGCCTCGACCAGGTTCTCCGTACTGCTACTCGTTTTATTGGGCTCATCGTGAAATATTCCTCTGTCGCAGCTAATATATTCGTGACACATTGCACTGGCTTCCAGTCACGCAGCGTATCTCTTATAGAATAGCTGTGCTGGTATGACGGTGCCTTCTTGGTAACGCCTCGGCATACCTGTGTGAGCTCTGTCGTCCGGTCTTAGATCAAACCGGCCGTCGAGCCCTTCGTTCTTCTGCTAGTGGCGAACTGCTAGTTCCCCGCGCTATTACCTCAACTTGGCAGCTTCGCTGAATTTGTGTACCGCACTTCTTTCTCGTTTCTGCCAAAGGTTTTGTACTTTAGACGGTATTTTGTTTGCAAGTCGTCGTGGCCTACGTGACAGCATCAGGTCCATCCTTCTGAAGTATGCTTGAGTCTGAAGCACACGGACCGTGTAGGCCAACTTCAGCCGGGTGTATGCTGCGTCTCGGCGGAGGACGACCGACGCAGGTCATTGGACTCGACTGTGAGTCACCGGTGGCGATTCAATCTAAAGGGCCGACACGCGCCAATGCCCCTTGTATACATAGCGCCTTCGTGAGTTTCTTGTAAGGCGCTATATAAATGGCCATATACATACATACATATACATAACATACATACATAGCCTACATTCCAATGCATATTTTAACGGATTTGGACTACTGGGACGAAGTCTGCTACTCTACTTTCATATGTTATTGGAAACTACCATTGAAAATATTACCAGGGATAAATCACCTAAACTACTGGGACAAATACTCAAACTACTGGGGCAAATCCTAAGCCTACTGGGACAAATGTCCCAGTAGTTATACAGTTCAAATATGCATAGCCTACATCTTGTTCCTCGATGAATTAACTGGACGTGTGCCAATGTGCCATCTACCAATGAGGGACTGACCGTTCGGCGGCAATGTCATCGTGTGCTGCGAACGCTGTCACCTGTCGTCTCTCCGCCATGTCTAGACAACTTGGGCCAGAGACTCCGAACATCCAGACCATCTGTCAACTGTCGACAGGAATCCTTTGGTTGGCTCCACGTGTGTGCGTGGGCCCGAAAATGGTCACTCTTCTAGTTTAGTGTGCGTGCATTGTTTTGCTAACTGATGTAATAGTTTAGTTGCAAATGACTTTTAACATCATTATAGGCTAGCGCACAGAGGGCCTCTGATTTGTTTCTATTTGAACGGCGCTATATAATGCCCCATTACAATTACAATTACAATTACAACCCAATAGCTACTAATTAGCTGGCGATCTTCTGGTCATGTGAGGGCGCTGGACAACAACAACATCAGGGAAACCTAAGTTAATTAGCTCTAGCTTCCGTTCTATGGCTGTGTAATACACTGACATTCGATCCAACGTTGAGAAAGAAGCCAATGGAATATGTTTTGAATAGAGTAACGACAAACCATTCAGTGTCTGTACAATGAGATGGATGTTAAATATTGTAAATTCATCGTAGATGCAAAATGAATGGACACATTTAATTAATTAATTAATTCGTTCAGAGCATTTATATAGCGCCCCTTCAAGATGCTACTCAAGAGCGCTCCCGGCCCTTACTTATGAAACTTAGCAACTACTAGAAATATTCTTTGATCAATTGAAGATAACAATGGTCGTCAAGTAGGTTTACATACGGCGTCAACAACAGATTTTAAAGTCTACTTGCAAGAGGCGCGTATACAGAAAACGGGGCCTTAGGCGCAAACATTCTTGAGGCCCTTCTGAACTTGTAGACTAATGGTGTTTAGCCTATCAAGTGCAATACACACGAATAATAACTTGAAGCCGTTCTTGTGAGTGTTATTGATAGTGTTATTGATACTCTAATTAGACCTATGATTAGTCATAGAAGCTATTTTCAAGTAATGTGAATTATTTGATTTTAGTTTTCAAACGCAAGAATACAAGTATTGGCCTACAGTACTCGTTTGTTGCAATGCAATGCAGCAGTGCTATATTATAAGGGGTCGTCCATTAATTATGTCAACAAAATAGGGGAAGGGGGGTTTGGAAAAGTTTGACAGTTGTTGACAAGGGGAGGGGGTTCGGTAAAAGTTGACGTCAACAAATTTTTTTCCAATGAATCAACACAGACCCTTCAAAATGGTAGCGAAATCATTAAGTAATGCTAAAAATGTATAAAGTGCTTAATGTTTAATACTACCTGTACTAAAAAGCTGATAATAAACTAAACTCATATATTTTGAAATTCGAGATTGCAATTTTTAGTGTAAAACAATTTGAAAAAATGATTCTACATGTATTGAGCCATTTTGTTTCTTTTTTAGGGGAGGGGGTTCTGGGATTGTTGACATAATTTTTTAGGGGGTCCGTCAATGTTTGACAGTAACTTGTTGACAAAGGGGAGGGGTCAAAACTGCCTAAAATTTGTTGACATAATTAATGGACGACCCCTAATACTGCTTAAAAAATTAATTCTGTGAAATTGAATCGGTATTACTTTTTAACAACTAGTCACAAACAGTAGCCTAGGCCTAATAGAAACAGAAGTGAAAGTTTAAGTTGCGAAATATGCGAATGCAGAATTAACAAAATTCTATTCACCGCTTACTCATCCCAGTAGGACCTATAGGCCTACATGTCGGCGTTTCTTTCTGCATTGAGCCTAACAAAATTATCAACTTGTGAGGAATGGCAAATGTTGTCTTCTGCATCGGTATTTATTATTCAACCGTAAGACTGACGACATTTTGGTTCGCGACGTGTCTACGACTTACAAATGCATCCAGCGAGATTTTTCTCTACTTAGCTCATTCATCGAATGTTCACGCTTCTTTCGTTTTCCAGCTACAGAGTCCAGAATCATAGCAACGTTTCATTGCGCCAGATTTTGATTAATATTTAATATTATACACATTTCAATAATTTCAATTAGACCATTATTACTGGTTAACAATACCAATAAAACTGTTAAACACTAAAAATGACTGAATGATCAGACTAAAATGACTAGAATGATCTAGAAAGAGCTATCAGACTAAGTGTTTTGCTGAGGTTCTTTCGATTGATAAACTGCTGCATATCAGCCAAACGCCCTCTCCTTCATAAGCCTATAAGTATAGTCTTCTTTTCCTAGATTTTCTGTCGCAGTGATCGTCGCCTCGTATCAGTGTGCATTCAATTTGGCTGACACACAACGATACTGTATACAAAGGGAACGAGTTCAGTTTCATTTAACCGATTTTCATCGTTGTTTTATCTGTTGGCGAATATATTGACGAACGTATCGCTTTTGCCTGATCTTGACTTAAGTAAGCGTTTCTACTTATCTGGGAAGATGATAGGCAGAAGATTTGCTAGTAGAAACAGAAGCAGGCTAATGGCAAATCGCCTTTTCCCGATATCTCGGGAGATGTGTAGATTCAGTCTTCATGTGGCTGTTGGGCTGATGATCGGATTTTTGTTGTCAACAGGTCTTCGCTGTGCAGTTCTTAGAAATTCAACAAATCACTGTCCGTTGTCACTAGGTCGTCATTCTTCCAATGGATCTACGTCTCTTTTGTGCAGAACATCGGGTCAAGGTCTTTCCTCAACCGCGACAACAGAGTCGCCAGTTACGGTATCACAAGAAAGAAGCAAGTTTAACACTGATAATAATCTGGTGTTAGTGGCAGTTATGACGGCCAAAGAATTTCTCAAAACCCGCGTCGTTGCAGTTCAAAATACTTGGGCGAAATCCATTCCTGGGGAAGTCATCTTTTTCTCGTCCGAGGGTTCAGAAAACGAAAGTCCTCCAGGAATTAAAGTCGTTGAACTTCGAGGCGTTGATGATGTCTACCCACCTCAGAAGAAAGCTTTCATGATGCTCAAGTACATCCACGACCATTACCTTGACAAGTTCCGTTTCTTCATACGAGCAGACGACGATGTTTACATAAAAGGAGAAGCGTTGTTAAAGTTCTTGCATTCAATCAACTCAACAGGAATGCCTGTCATTGGTAACGCTGGGTTTGGAAACAAAAACACTTTTGGGAAGTTGCATCTCGGAGACGATGAGAATTATTGCATGGGTGGTACTGGTATGATTATGAATAGAGAGGTTCTAGCCAAGACAATCCCACACATCAGTCATTGTCTAAAGAATGCATACACTAATGAGGAAGACGTCGAAGTTGGTCGATGTTTCAAGCAGTTCGCCAATGTAACATGCACTTGGAGCTACCAGGTAAATTGGACGAAAAACGTACTATTATACTTTTAAATAATTTCTTAATTATTTGTGAAAAAGCTTCTGATCCGATTTTACCCTCCCACTCAAGTAAATAGCAAGTTCTGTGATGCACTGACTGAGTTCCAGGACCTTGGGATTTGTCTATAGTTCCTTCTCCTTCCTGCTATAACGAAGATCATCAATCTGTCTTCATCGATCGGCACGTTTCCCATACATTTCCAAAACTCATTCGTTCCACTTCTAAGAAAACCATCTTTTGACAAGAAACTGCTCTCAATGTCATTGATAAACCGTAACCTGTCTGTATACATTGCGCTGCAGATGGAAACAGTCTGAGGGATGGAACAGACCGATACAGACAATACGTTTTATAGCTATATTTATGTTGCAGCTTAAATACTTATCAGGGCAGGCATATGTGATTCTGAAACCTAAATAATTACAACGCAAATTCACTACGTTTTGAAATCATGTATTATTTGTTCTTGTGGACAGACCAATTTGTATCACAATTACGAAGAGCCGAAAGGGTCCTTCACCCACTCCCTGCGCACCAAAGACATCCAGAAAGCTATAACTCTGCATCCTGTGAAGATCCCAACCTACACTTACAGACTCCATCAGTATATGCTCCATCTAAAGTCCGCCAGTCTTCGCAATCGGCTGCATATTCTACAGCAACAGACTGACGCCATGAATAGTCTGCTGAAGAGAGACAACAGAATCGAAACTTCCAATCCACACAACATGGTTCCAGTGAATGATACGATTCACAGATCGACTGATGATGTCGTGACATGGGAGTTTGTATTCAATCAGTTGTATTCCTCTCGATATCAGAATCCGAAACTTGGTCTGCAGATTGATAAAAGAATTGGACGACGAGAAGTTTACGATGAGGTTTGTGTTCACAAAACTGATATTAGGCAAACACGACGTTCGAAGTTTGAGAAATTGCATTAAGGGAGTTGTCCGGTTTAACATTTCACACACAAGTAAATGTAGAGTCATTAACTTGTTCACTCGGCTAAATGCTGATAACAAAAAGAATGTAGTTATAACAACCGGGACTTAATCAGTAACTTAATAAATAAATTCTTGAGATAACTATGCAGTCACCTGGGTGAATGTAGCGATCACATCGCGACTATAAAAGAGTCAAATCGCGTTACCATTATTATTATAGAAATGAATTCTGTTAGCCCCCGTGCGTATTAAGCTTCTTAAAACATACAAAGTTGGGTCAAAATTTTGACATGCATGCCATACATACTAGCTGTAGTTTATTTTGTTTCATAGTGCTATTCTTGCAACAACTATATAGGCATATATTTTGTAAAATGCATGATTTGCAGACATTGGAAATTATGAATACGAAATCCCGCGCTTCAGCTGCTTCAGTCTATAAATCCAAGGACATAGCTTATTCGTTCCTTCGAGCACATCCATCGCATGGGCAAGAATACGTCATGGGCATCGAGGATAAACCGTTAAAACGTAGACATTCGAAGTCATCTAGAAACACAGTCATGCAAGTTTACGCACGCAGACCATTTGTCGAAGTGGAATTTCGAGAAGACATCAGATCCATTTATTTCGAAAGTTCTAACCCGAAACAGTCCGAAGAAGTACTCCATGAAGTGCCTTCAAACGAACGGGTGAACTTCATTCTACCACTGGCTGGAAGATACTCGATGTTTCTTAAATTTATGCAAAACTTTGAAGACGTATAGGCCTACCTAAAGACAAACGAAAACGTTTCTCTGACGATTATGCTCTTCCGAAATGATCCGAATGACACGAGTGTTGACGTCATAACTTTCGTCACTCGTCTAAAGCAGATGTACAACGATTCGTCGCTCAGTGTTGTCCTCATGAACGGAAACTTTTCAAGAGGTGTGGCGCTACAAAATGCCAGCAGACGCTTCCAGGACGATGATCTTCTCTTCTTCGTTGATGTTGATCTGGAAGTGCAATCATCCACTCTGCTGCGAATTCGTCTAAACACAGTGAAAGGACAGACGGTATATGCTCCGATCATTTTCAGCGATTATGATCCACAATATTTGTCTCCCAATATCTCCCATCAGTACCCGAAAGACGCTGGAGAAAAATTTGACTTGGATATGGGATACTGGCGAGAGTATGGCTTCGGTATGATATCGACGTATAAAAGTGATTTAGATCGTGCTGGTGGTTATAAACAAGACATCAAAGGATGGGGTTTAGAGGACGTTGACCTCTTAGATAAGTTTATCTCTGCAAACATGGACGTCTTCCGTTCCGTTGACGTAGGATTGTTACATCGATTCCATCCGATTACCTGCGATCGCACTTTGGAAAAGAACCAGTATACGATGTGCATCGGATCGAAAGTGACGACGTCTACTTCAACAAAACAGATTGCTGTCGCCGTCTATCATACACCAGAAATCTTCAATCGTAACAATCATGTGACGAAGGCGACTACACCATCTGGCCTGCGCACAAACATTTTGACAGTGTCTTCTTAGTTTAAGACTCTAGTTATTTGGCAATGAACGATCTAAATCACGTTACATATCATATCTCTAGAACTATATAGTTCTATGTCTTCACCTCTCGCTATCTCTCCACGGGACTTTCACTTGAAACTGAAAACACTGCTTTTTGACAAGTCCTACCCTGAATCCAACACTTCTCCCTGCCTGCCTCGCCGTCTGAAGACCAAACACCATCCACCTTAGCCGCCTGCCTGTCTGCCTGCCTGACTCTCTGGATTTTGACCCCTTCCTATCGATTTTGTTTTGATTGAGCGCCTGTGAATAAGCTGGTTCCCGCGACTTCGCTTTGTGGGCGCTGTAGAAGTTCCGAGTTTACGATTACGATATGTCTCCTAATCAGCATGCATCTTTATTGTCAGATCTAAAGGACTATGACGATTCTCATATTCGATCTATTCTTGATCCGCAAGAAGCGTGGGATGTCTTCTACCAGCGAATGTCATTGTGGTTGGATGCATATTATCCCTTACGAGCTGTAACCATCACTAATAAGGATCCTTCCTATTTTACGCCTGAAATTAAGTTTTTGACTCGAAAGAAGAATAAACTTATGAGAAAGGGTCAATTAGAGGAGGCATCTGCATTAGCGTTGAAGATTGGCAAAGCAATCTCGCGGATTAATCGTGCTGACCTGAAAATCTCAATCCACGTGATGGAACAAAGACCAACTTACAAAAAAGACGTCTACCCGTGTACAGACTAGTGTGATTACAGCATAAGAACTAAAGTCTCATTATGCTAAAACCTTTACTGATGCTGAATAATCAGTGAATACATTAATTCTCCTCTTCGACAGCCGGCTGAGCCTGGATATTCTCTTCTCTCTTAAATGAATGTCTTCTATCTTCTGGACCGGTTTCATGCCACTGCTAAGGGATCTGATGCCCTCCCTGCCTGGTTTCTCCGACTTTCTTGCTCTTATCATTGCATCCATCCTTACACACCTGATCAACAGTTCTCTCTCGACTTCACATGTGCCAAAACCAGTGGAAGATTGCTGTCATTCACTCAATTCCTAAAGTACCAGATCTGCTTCTCCATCTGATTATCGTCCGATATCTGTGTTGCCAATCCTTTCGTCTTTTTGAACGAGTAATCGTCCGCACCTATATCTACCCTGTGTTCCAAATAGCACATACAGCAAAGAATCTAGCTGACCAATATGGTTTCCGGCCTACAGGAACAACCACTGCTGCCATCATCGCCCTCTTACATCACATTACTACCCTCTTACAGGAACATGAATTTGTCATCATGGTCTCAATGGACTTCTCCAAAGCATTTGACAATATTCGTCATCACTCTTTATTGGAAAAGCTTGGCTCTATTGATATTCCGGATCAAATTTTCAATTGGTTTTCAAATTATTTTCATGACCGCAAGCATATCACCAAATTTCAAGGAGAAGTTTCGTCAATTGCAACCATAAATGCTAGTGTTGTTCAAGGAACTGGGTTGGTCGTGGTGTATATATATATTCGTTTAATAGTAAAAAAAACAGTTGACACAACGCGACTGGGAACAGTAAAGGGGACTACAACTGAACTGAAAAGTCTTTAAAGCGTCATTTGTGGCTTAAAGGTTGCGGGCCAGATTTTACTGATTGTCTATATTATTCTGGGGATAAAATTGCGGTCATCCTTTGCCGGTATCACGAAATAAAGTATCCGTCCTAAGACTATCCGGGGGATGTATGAATTTATCCCCCGGATGGAATAAACCGGTTTAGAGTATCCGGGGGATAAACCATTCTATCCCCCATCGTCATACGCATGACGATAGCCTCGACGAAAATCCAGTCAAAATCACCAAAAACGAAGTAAATTAATTTCAGGTTGATGTACAAACTAAAGATACGCCACTTAAAATATTTTATGTGTACAATAAATCCAAACAGTACGACTGAATACACTTAGAAACCGCCAAAATGCAAATTAAACCGAATACTCTATTTCGCTAAGGGGATATACTCATGTATGGGGGATACTCTATTTCGTGACACCGGCAGGGTAAAGGCCTACGTAGTTGGGTCGTCTGACCTTCATCCGAAAAACAGCTTTAATATTCTTGTTAAATATGCTGACAATACCTATTTATTAGTTGGATCATCTAACATCAGAACAGCTGCTGAAGAATTTGATCATGTGGCAACCTGGGCAAAAACTCATAATTTGAAGTTAAATCCATCTAAGACTCGTGAAATAATTTTCTCAAAAACGGGGTTTAAAGGGTCATCTATACCTATTGTCATCCAAGGTGCTGAAAGGGTTGACACTATTAGAGTGCTAGGGATTACCATAAGCTCTGACTTGCGCATGGCAAAGCATACTGAAAAAGTCCTATACCGTCAAGTTCCACTTCTCTATACGCCCTCCGTGTTTTGAGAGATCATGGCATGTCTACTTACGCGCTGCATGATGTTGCTATGGCAACCACTGTGGCACACCTAATGTATGCCTCTCCTGTCTGGTGGGGGTATGCCAGTGAGACTGATGGGAATAAATTACAAAGTATGCTAACCCCTAGCGTTGTAGATATGTCCCAAGCTGCTGATTCTGGCTTATTTCGGGCTATTTGTGAGGAACCATGTCATGTTCTCCGAGGAATCTTCCCACCTACAAGCAAAACAAATGTAACTTACGTCCTAGAATTCACAATTTTATTCTAACCATCAATGATAAATGTAATTACATACCACGAAGATGCATATTAATTGTCTTATAATTATAATGACTTGTATTTGTCTTGAATCATTAACTTTAGTCTGACTTTTTTTTTTAGCTAATTGTGTTACTTGTAACCTAGCTGTTGCGTTTTGTCAAATGTATTATTTTGAAATTAAACGAATATTGATTGATGTCCACATTTTGCGAAACCGAGAAAAACAATTTTTAAGATTTGTTGACGAAGGTTTTTTGCGCTGTTTCATTGATGGCAATTAGATTAAAAATTTTGGAAAACAATGTTTTCCCTTGGTGTGATTATATATAATTTATGTATTTCGATCATAATATAAACTGAGTATGAGTAATGTGGCTATATATTTGGAGGGGTGACTATATTTGGACACAGAGCTGTATAACATTATTGATTGCAGACAGAGTGAGTGTTGTAAGTTACAAGCGACGACCTCTTATATATATATAACTCTGATCCACGCCTTGATCTGCACTCGGGTTGACTTTGGGAACGCTGCATAGGCCTACATTGGACTCTCTGCCTCTAATACTCACAAACTCCTGTCTATTCCTAATGCATCAGCTCGGCTTATAGGCGCCATTCCAATGTTTGCCCATATCTCAGGCTATATTCGGGATACCCTTCACTGGCTCCCTATCCAACAGCGGGTACAGTTCAAAATCCTTTCCCTCATGCGTAACTGCATTGTTGGGGTGGCCCCATCTTACCTGAGGTCTTTTGTACCTTTGTCTCCTCTTTACCTGCGAGGGCCTCTTTGCAATCTTCGACCCGTGGCCTTATGGTTGTCCCTCGCATGCGCTCTGCTACGGCCCACTCTAGGTGCTTTGCACGTGTTGGCCCATCAGCTTGGAACTCTCTCCCCCAATCTCTTCGCCTTGAGTTACTAGCCCTATCACCTTCCCAGTTCCGTAGACGCCTTAAGACATTTTTTTGTTCTCTGATGCAGGCACTGAAGCAGGTCGAGAGCGCTGCTGATTTTTAGCAGCGCTATATAATGTTCGATTACAATTACAATTACAATTACAATTACAATTACAAAATAACTAGACAGAACTTTCTATGTTGAGCTGCCCAGTGACGTCGAAGCAGCCGAGGATAGAGCAGGAAACAGAGAGGACATGAGTATTCTCGTCTAAATATAGATATCGATGCGCAATCATTCGTCAATCGGATACCAACATGGCCGCCAGCCAAAACAGTCCCGAGGCTTCAGCAAAACCACGTGATCCCACCGTCCTGGTTACAAGTCCAAGTCACGTGTTAAGATCTCTCACTGGTATTGGCTATGGACATAACGCCGTATAATTCTTTTTCAAACGTCACTCGATCGCTGTTATATCTCATATTCACGTGATACAAAATTTAATGATTCTATTGGATGACTGGGCTTGTACCTCTGTAGCTTTGAGACACAGTCCAAATTTATGGACATAGAACTACATAATCCTCACAGATAGAGCTTAAGTAAGCCTCTCCAGTTAAGTCTGACTATTCAGGATATAGCCCATGTCATCCTGATAATGTATACTATAATATACAGCAGCGTTTGGTTGATTTTTCATAAAGGTGGACATAGAACCTTATAATTCTAGGGGTACGATGTGAAGCTCATAAATATTATGACAACATTTCAAATTAGGGGTCACTTGTTGAACATTATAGAATAATATGAGATCATATGGGGCTCTCCATAAATGACGTCACGCAATTTTGGCCGATTTTTAACCCCCCCCCTCGTCACACTTCGTCACAAAAAGTAACACCCCCATCTGAAAATGACGTCACAAAGCTCTGACCCCCTAAAACCAAATTTCCATGGCGAAGCAAAATGCTCCTTCATGGAACAAATAGGGAAAGCATGAATATTTTAAAATCTAACGGTGACCAAATATTGAAATAATTAGAAAATTATTAATAATGGTGCCCGTATACATTAAAATAATAAAAAAATAATGAAAATTTAATCCTCAAAATTAGTGCTGTCATTAATAAAATTAAATTGTTGTTAATTGTTAAATATAATAACATAGACCTGGTGTGACGTCACACTTCTCAGACCCCCACCCCATGTCACACATCGTCACAAATTTCCGACCCCCTCACCCCTAGGTGCGTGACGTCATTTATGAACGGTCCCTATGTAGGACACACCAAGGCTCTATCGAAATATTGACATTTGGGCTTCTAATATACTATATTATTAGACGTAAACAGGGTATTTATGAAGAGAAGATTTTAAAGGCTTCTAAGACTTTGTGGTAGAGAAGAACTGTTAATAAACGTTTGCCAGCTGCACTTAGGCCTACACCTTGCAAAGAAAGATGTGAAGATCCTAGATCACACTATGCCAATTTAATAATAAGGATATCTTGCGCTGAAACTGAACTGTTTCATAAGCCAATATATTGATCTGTTATTGTCAGGGCTGCTGATGAAACCATCATGGCGTGCCTGGTGTTAACCAACACTTCGAACATGTTCCGACACTTCACCCGGTCGACAGTGAGGGTCCAAAGACGCCAGACTCTGATGCAGCCTGGCAACCATCTCTGAAGGTAAAAAAATAGCCAAATAAAAGATTTGCGAGTGCAGTTACCCGATGTTATCAAACGGCACCAGCAGAGTCGCTCTCCGCATTTATCGAGCGGCTCCAACGGGGTCGCCCTCCCCGATATATATCGAACGCCACTAGTGGGGAACTTTCCACGTATTTATCGAACGACTCCAACGGGGTTTTCCCATATGTAAGCTTATACATACCTGCTATTTCTTTATATCTTACGATCGGTCTTTACTCAGCATTTTAAAATCCACAACCTGGACTCGGAAGGTTTCACGATCAATATATCATTCGCTTACCATGACCTTCAAAGCTAAAGATGACCCCGAATGACAAAGACAATAATCAGAAATAAATTCTATACATACCGAAATCAGTAACATTAGAGATATTACATCTGTTTCCACTGCTACATTCGACCAAGTTGTATAAGAAATCGTTGATGTAACAAAAATTGTGTCCACGACCTTGACCTTTGAAGCTAAAGATGACCCCCAAATGACGAAAACAATATCAGAAATGAATTCTACATACCGAAATCAGTAACATTAGAGATATTACACTTGTTTCTACTGCTATATTTGGCCAAGTTATAATTCGACATCAATGATGCAACAAAATGTCCTTGACCATGACCTTTGAAGCTAAAGATGACCACAAATGACGAAAACAATATCAGAAATGAATTCTACATACCGAAATCAGTCACATTAGATGTATTACACGTGCATATACTGTAAGAAACAATAAAGTTGAATTTTCCAATATGGCCGACGACGGCCATATTGGATTTGGCCATAGCGCCATTCGTGGAGTCATGGCCGAGAAGCACCTCGGTGATTTTTGATGTCTAAAGGGACCCACTGACTAAGTGGAAGTGAGAAACTCCCCCAACACCATTTTGCAAACGGGTCCTCAGGCGACATAAAGGATTATACAGTGCAGTCGTTTAGCTTTACATCAGCGGCAAACAGCACGCCATTTCTTTTGTTTATCCATGACTTCAAATAATTATTGCGTGAATGCAAATTTGACTATTTCATGTTCTTTATGAGATATTTTATGATTTTTGCACTGATAGAAAATCGAAATAAAGTAGAAGTTGCTCTTATCAATATCTGTTAAGTTAGTGTTAACCAGAAACACCGCTTTTCTAAACTTATAGTGTGTTTAGCACTTCCGACTTGCTGGTTATCATGTGGACACAGGACAATTTTATAGCGCAAGAAATTCTGAACTAAAGACAGTTTGCGCGAGAACTGTACAGACAGGCTGAGACAGCTTCTACAAGAGAACAAGACTGTTGCTTCAAGACAGTTTCCAAAAGTCAAGAAATGACTGCAAGACCGAGATCGAGACACCAGTTTCCGAGACTGAGACCGAGACATCAGAAAATCTTTCTTGAGACATCTCGAGACCGAGAACTGTCTCGAGACCATCAGGCATGGGCAACTTCTTTAACAGAGGGCCGCTTTAAGGTTTTAAGGGCAGCTCAGGGGCCGTATGCCAATCGCGAGCTAATTTTTGCAGATTCATTTGTCCTAGAAAATGAAACGCTATTAATTTTATTCAAACTAAATATTACTCAATAATCGTTAAATCAAATGAAGATAATTTTTATGACGAAAACCTAATTATCCTAATACGTAACAGTCCTACACTAAAAATTAATAAACAAAAACAAAATATGTTTTATTCAGTTTTAAAATACATAAAACTGTTAGTCTGCACAATGCATCCATTTATTTGTTGTGCTATATTTCTTTTCACGACACAAATCCGCAATGTTTGCTGTAATGTTCAAAGTGGCAATTCGAAGTTCATTGGAGGGATTGTCATCTGTTAGTCTGCACCTGTTTTTGCACTTTTTTAGTTTCATCTTTGAGAAGAACGGTTCACAATATAGAAGCATCGTGCATGGAAACAGTACAACCAGTTTCAGGCTATGAAAATTTAAGTGAAGAGTTAGAATCCTGAGAATTGTACAGTTTGTAGGACTGAATCAGAGGTATACCTCACAAAATTTCCTTTCCAACTCACTGTTGCATTGGAGTTCAATCAATTCCATTTGCATGGAGTTTTGTGCTGAATTGGCATAGATGGAAAAGGGAGATTCAAACAATTTAAGTCTAGTTCATGGGCAGTAAATTAGCAAACCTGGACTGTAACTCTACTTTCAATACAGTTATTTGTTCTGTGCAGTTCTTGATATTTGCAGAATCAGTAAAACATGGAAAATGCACAGTATTGCCTTTTGATAGGCTATTTGATTTCCCCAGAATAACAACTTCGTTGGAAAAGTTCTGATAATAGGTTTTAAAATAGCGAACCTACCCACTTGTGGTCTTGTTTTATGTAGATTGTAGAGAGTAGATTACATTGATGACTGAGAAGTAAACTAGTGGACTATATACTAGAGTCCGGATTCTTAATAAATAAAAAACAGATGTTTTAATGTCGGTCTATTTACAGAAATTCATTTGTGTAGGGCCGGATTAAAGGTTCCCAAACTAGGGCCAGATAAAAGGTCCCCAAAGTGCCAGGTACAGTGCTAATATTAAAGACATGCCAAGGGCCTGTTCAGAGGTGGCCGGGGGCCGGATCCGGCCCGCGGGCCGCCAGTTGCCCATCCCTGCCGGCCATAGAACTCTGCTTTAGAAATCCTTTCATTAGGCGCTATATGCCACGTAGCGTGCATATTTGCGTGCATAGCGTGCATAACGCGAGCCTTTGCCTTCATTGGCCCTGCACTGTGGAATCAGCTTCATCCTTTGACACGTTCCTGTTTATTAACTGGTGTGCCAAGTGCCTCTATTCGCTGTCCCAAGACCTCTTTCTTTTCTCTGGGTCTCTCGCACTGGGAGCGCCTCTGATTGGTGTGCACTGCGAGAGGTGCTATATAAATTGATAGATACAATACAATACAATGCAATGCAATGCAATACAATTTGTAGGTGCTGTTTATTTGAGATCGATATCAGTTAAACCAATAAGTAGGTCTAATGCACAATAATTTCTAAGTCGCATCATATTCAAATGCATCCTCGATGAAGAAGGGTGTGCAAATTCTAAGTAATCTCCTTCAGCAAGAATAGCTGGTTAATTCGTCTAACCAAGAAAACACTTCTGTTTAATTAATATAGGCCTAATATTTAGGCCTACATGTTTTAAGGTCTGTGTTCATTAAACACGATTAACGTCACTGCACTTCTGACTGACCGAGTCAACAGCGCCGGAGATCTCGAGATTATAATTACAATTAAAGTAGGGCTGGTACTGATTAAAATTAAATGAATCGATTAATCTCCAAAAGTTAACTCCGATTAATCGATTAGATTTGAATAATTTGATTGTAAGGTGTGAAAAACTGTTCAAAATGTAGTCACTGAATCAATTACTAGGCTATTTTCTGAAGGTGATACGTCAACGATGTGTGTGGACCACGGGAAGGGAACTGTTTATTGCAATGAAAACTATTAATTTTGTCACCATCTTCGACTTTTCTATCAGCATTTAAATTAAATGCAAAATGATCGCATAATTTTCCACTCGATTGTTTCGTTTCACATTATCAGTGTTCGTCATATTGCTCACTCCGGAAATGGGCCGCTCGACATCATGAAATAAGTTGAAAAAATTTATCTAAAAAGCCTAAATTAATCGCTTAAAATTTTTAACGATTAATCGATTAATCAATCGTTAAAATCCGCATCCCTAAATTAGGGGCCGTCCATAAAGTACGTCACGCTCCATGGGAAGGGGGTTTAAGAAAGTGTGACAGTTTGTGACAGGGGGAGGGGGTCAGGCCATGTGTGACGTCACACATTTATTTTGTTTAAATTTTATTTATAATTTATTTTTTATTTTTTAGTAGAATTTCATAGCTTTAAAAATAATTTTCAAAAATTTTCTGAAACATTTTAATTAGTCTTATGTCAAAATAGCATGAAATGCATATCTCGTGAATGTGTTTTCACGATTCCTCTCGCTAGGAGCGCTAGTAATAATGCTGTTGCGAAGCCTTGTTTATGTATTAGCCTTGCTTTCGGAAGTATTATTTTTTCTATGTTCGAAAGTGTGACGTACTTTAGGGGGGTCGAGTTTTGTGACAGTTTGTGACAGGGGAGGGGGTAAAATGGTCAAAATAGCGTGACGTACTTTATGGACGGCCCCTTAAGGCAATCTCAGTTCCTCGAAAGAACCTGCCTTGTTGACGCAAAAGGATCTCAGGACTCAGAAGAAGGCGAACCTGTTGGAAAAACATCTAATAGGCTACTGTTGAACCTAGTTGGTAGGCCCTAGTAAGAGACCAGAGAATCAATAGCCATCTCGAGTATACAGACCATAGGCTTACAGGGTTCGAAAATAACCAATACCAATGATCAAGACTAGTGTATTCGGCAGCAGGTTTTATTCACAAACAGGCCAACCGCATCTTCTAGTTTCCGCGAACCACTAGACATGGAAATTTAATGAAAACACCATACACGTAACCATAAAACGCCCAAAATGTAGGCCAACAAGCCACTCAAGACACCGTAGAAAGCTCGTTAACGGCTAGCCCACTTGAGGGAACCTGAACTCACCGTTCGAGAGCAGAATCATGTAATGGCAGGCATAGACCCAGTCAACACAATGCACGAAGAAATCGATATAAGTTCCAAGAAGGCACAGACAACTGGGCATGGATAAATGAGCCAATAAACACTGTTGCCCATCAGTTAGGCTATGCATTGTACTTCCAGGCTGTTCAATGCAATTCGCTTAAATGTTTCTCACCGTGGATTTACAAGAACAATTGAAATCCTGTTGTTATTATTTAGTGCATCATTTTAGGCCATATTCAAACTATAAACAATAAAAATAGTTTGTTATGGACCACACATACCCTACGTCATGCGAGAATTGAGCGTATGCTCTTCAAAGATCACTAAGTCTAAATGTTTTGCCGAAGATTTTTCTATTGATGAACTGCTGCATATCAGCCAAACACCCAAGTTCACAAGCCTTTAAGTATCTTCTTTTAGATTTTCTGTCATTGTTGATTGTCGTTTACTTGGAGCGGCTTGAAGGATGTCGTCTCGTATCAGTCTGCATTCGATTTGACTGATTAACAACAATTCTGCACACGAAGGGAACGAGTTTAGTTTATTGATGAACGTGTCGCTTTTGCCTGATTTTAACTTAAATAAGCGTCTTACTGACACTTATCTGATAAGATGGTTGGCAGACGATATGCTAGGTCTACTAGAAATAGAAGCAGGCTAACGGCAAATCGCCTTTTCTCGATCTCTCGGGAGATCTGTAGATGCAGCCTTCATGTGGCTGTTGGTTTTATGATCGGAATTCTCTTTGCAGCAGCCTTTCGCTGTGCAGCTGTTAGATATTCAATAAAGTACTGCCCATTGTCACTCCATTCTTCCAACAGATCTACGCCTTTTTTATGCAGAGGGTCGTGTCAAGGTTCTTCCTCAACCGCCAGAACAGAGTTACCAGTTGCAGTATCACCAGAAAGAAGCAAGTTTTACACGGACAATAATCTGGTTTTAGTGGCAGTTATGACGGCCAAGGAATTTCTCAAAACCCGCGTCGTTGCAGCTCATAATACTTGGGCGAAATCCATTCCTGGGGAAGTCATCTTTTTCTCGTCCGAGGGTTCAGAAAACGAAAGTCCTCCAGGAATTAAAGTCGTTTCACTTCGAGGCGTTGATGATTCCTACCCACCTCAGAAGAAATCTTTCATGATGCTCAAGTACATCCACGACCATTACCTTGACAAGTTCCGTTTCTTCATACGAGCAGACGACGATGCTTACATAAAAGGAGAAGCATTGTTAAAGTTCTTGCATTCACTCAATTCAACCGGAATGCCTGTCATTGGTCAGACTGGACTTGGAAGCGAGGAAGAGTTAGGGAAGATGTACCTTGAACCTGATCAGAATTACTGCATGGGTGGTCCTGGTATGATTATGACAAGAGAGATCCTAGCCAAGACAGTACCACACATCAGACATTGTCTAAAGAATCTCTACACGACTCATGAAGATGTCGAAGTTGGTCGCTGTATCAAGCAATTTGCCAATGTAACATGCACTTGGAGCTACCAGGTAAATCTTGCGATAGAAAGTAATCCAACAGATTTTAAAGCAATTGCTTAATAAATTATGGTGAAAAATCGTTTGATCTGATTCTACCTCTCAACTCATACACATTCGATAGCGCGATTCGTGTATACGATCGAACGATTGCGGGTTCGAGTGCGCTATACGAACTTCTTGTAAACGCACGTTGCTTACACAGACTTGTCTCTGCCAGCAGGAGACTTTAGTACCAGCGTAAGTCGCGAAGTAAACGACATGTTTTGCGATACGCTGCTCCCGTATTAACGATGTCACTGTTAATTTTCTCTCAACGCATTTCTTAAAAGCAGTTTTATGTCCGTCCTACTGGAGCAACGCATGGAGTATTTTGAACGCCACAAATGATCAGTAGTTAATGCACTAAAGTGCATGATTAATTTAAATGTAGGCTATAATTGTAACAAAAATAGTAACACATATAGGCTCAATTGAATCGCAAATTTATATAGTGCTATTCGAAGGATAAAGGCGACAACACAGAGCCGCAATCGAAAAGAGTACTTTTCAAGTGTTCGTGGAAAAGGCAAAGGAGGATTAGGACGCTGAAGTAGAAGGTTGCAAGACTGTTGATTTTAAAAAGATGTGTCGAAAACAGCAAAGTGCTGTGCGGGACTGCTGAAGTTTGGTTCGTCAAGACAACCATGTAGCCTTGCGCAGCAGAGCAAGGAAATAAGCAGCCGAGGAAGAGACCGAAACTATAACTTGAATTATGCGGTAGCTTAAAATATCTTGCTATCAACTTTTTCAACCCAAGGATTATACCGGACAATTCCTTTCACGCAAATTCTCAAACTTTTAACCTCGTGTAATATTACATCGGTGGACACAAACCTGCTATTCACCAAGTCTTGAAATCATATGTTGCTTGTTCTTTTGGACAGAATAATTTCTATCACAACTTCGAAGAACCGAAGGGGTCCTTTACCCACTCCCTGCGCACGAAAAACATCCAGAAAGCCATAACTCTGCATCCTGTGAAGATCCCAACGTACACCTACAGACTCCATCAGTATATGCTCCATCTAAAGTCCGCCAGTCTTCGCAATCGTCTGCATAATCTGAAGCAACAGATTGACGCCATGAATAGTCTGCTGAAGAGAGACAACACAATCGAAACTTCCAATCCACACAACATGGTTCCAGTGAATGATACGTTTCACAGAACGAGTGATGATGTGGTGACATGGGAGTTTGTATCCAATCAGTTGTATTCCTCTCGATATCAGAATCCGAAACTTGGTCTGCAGTTTGATAAAAGAATTGGAAGACAAGAAGTTTACGATGAGGTTTGTGTCCACAGATGTAATATTACACGAAGTTAAAAGTTTGAGAATTTGCGTGAAAGGAATTGTCCAGTATAATTTTTTCAGACACAAGTACTTACAACATCATTAACGGCTAAATGCTGAAAGTAATAATTATTATGTATGCAGTTATGACAACCGGAATTAATCCGTAAGCCTAATAGCTTTTGAAATAGCAAAAAAAATATATTTTGAAATAACTACGCAGCTACCTGGATAAATGTAGTCAAAGCATCACGCATAAAGGAGTCAAATCAAGTTACTATTATTATAATAGAAACGAATTATGTTGGCCCCCGTGCGTGTTAGGCCTGTTGAAATACCCGGTACGCACAAAGTTTGGGCTGTGTTTGATATGCATGACATACAAGTCATACATGCTAGCTGTAGTTTATTTTGTTCTATGGTGCTATTCCTGCAGTAACTAATGTATTGTTTAAATTCGTGATTTGCAGGTATTGGAAATTATGAACACGAAACCCCTCGATTCAGCTGCTTCAGTATTTAATTCCAAGGACATAGCTTATTCTTTCTTTCGAGCACATCCATCATATGGGCAAGAATACGTTATAGGAATCGAGGCTAAACGCCCAAAACGTAGACATTCGAAGTCATCTAGAAAGTTAACACAGCCATGCAAGTTTACGCACGCAGACCATTTGTCGAAGTGGAATTTCGAGAAGACATCAGATCCATTTATTTCGAAAGTGCTAACCCGAAAGAGTCCGAAGAAGTATTCCATGAAGTGGCTTCAACCGAACGGGTGAACTTCATTCTACCATTGGCTGGAAGATACTCGATGTTTCTTAAATTTATGCAAAACTTTGAAGACGTGTTCCTAAAGACAAACGAAAACGTTTCTCTGACGATTATGCTCTTCCGAAATGATCCGAATGACACGAGTGTTGACGTCATGGCTTACGTCACTCGTCTGAAGCAGATGTACAACGATTCGTCGCTCAGTGTTGTCCTCATGAACGGAAACTTTTCACGAGGTGTGGCGCTACAAAATGCCAGCAGACGCTTCCAGGACGATGATCTTCTCTTCTTCGTTGATGTCGATCTGGAAGTGCAATCATCCACTCTGCTGCGAATTCGTCTAAACACAGTGAAAGGACAAACAGTTTATGCTCCGATCTTATTCAGCCATTTCGATCCACAATATTTGCCTCTCAATAGCTCCAGGCAGTACCCGAAAGACGCTGGAGAAAAGTTCGACTTGGATATGGGATACTGGCGAGAGTATGGCTTCGGCATGATATCGACGTATAAAAGTGATTTAGATCGTGCTGGTGGTTACAACCTAAACATCAAAGGATGGGGTTTAGAGGACGTCGACCTCTTAGATAAGTTTATCTCTGCAAACGTGAACGTCTTCCGTTCCGTTGACGTGGGATTGTTGCATCGATTCCATCCGATTCTCTGCGATCGCAACCTGGAAGAGGCTCGATATAACATGTGCATCGGAACGAAAGTGACGACTTCTACTTCTACAACAAAGATGGCTGACATCGTCTATCATACACCGGAAATCTTCAGTCGTAACAATCATGACATTGTGACGAAGGCTACTACACCATCTGACCTGCGCACAAAATAGTTTAAAACTTTGTCATTTTACAATGACGGACCCAAATCACTTTACATATTCGTATGGGGTCGTCCATTAATTATGTCAACAAATTTTAGGCAATTTTGACCTCCTCCCCTTGTCAACAACTGTCAAACATTGACGTCACCCCCTAAAAATTATGTCAACATATTGAACCCCCTACAAAAAACGAAACGAAATATTGACTCAATACATGTAGAATCATTTTTTCCGAAGAAAAATATGTCTCCGTGCGCAAATTTTTTACAGCTAAAAAATGCAATCTCGATTTTCAAAATATATGAGTTTAGTTTATTACCAGCTTTTTTGGCAGTAGTATGTAAACATTAAGCACTTTATACATTTTTAGCATTTCTTAATGTTTTCGCTACCATTTTGGAAGGGTCTGTGTTGATTTATTGGAGAAAAATTTGTTGACGTCAACTTGTCCCGAACTCCCCCTCCCCCCTTGTCAACAACTGTCAAACTTTTCCAAACCCCTCCCCTATTTTGTTGACATAATTAATGGACGACCCAATTATAGTTATTTGTTTGTATACCATAATTATGATACCATATGAAGAATTGAAGATAATGTATGAGAATATTCCAATTTAGGCGTCACTTGCTGTAGGCTAGACCTACATATGGAACCTCGTTGATATGGAATTATATTGGATCCGATATATACTAAGGGCACACGAAACAACTGTCGAAATATTGACATTGCTTCTAATAGGCCTATTCTATATTAGACGTAAACAAGGTATTTATGAAGACTAGATTTAAAGGTTTCGTTGCAGAGAAGAACTGAAAATAAACGTTTGCCAGCACTTACAGCGTGCAAAGAAAGATGCGAAGATTCGAGATCACACTATATCAATTTGAAAATAAATATGGAAGGATAGTTTGCGCTGGAACTGAACTGTTACATAAACCAATTGAATATTGATCTGTTTGTGTGACTGAAAAATTTTATAGCACCTCTATATGTTTCTCGAAGGCGCTCACCGATAGCCCAAATGTTATAGATTGATGCCAAATATTTAAATACTGTACCGAAATGCAGGTAGTGAAGCCTATTTCATATGAATGATGGACAGTAGCCTATATCTACAGTATCTGTCGATTCGCCCGGGTTCGACGGACTTAAACGGTTTTAAATGTCAAAATGCGTCAACTTAAATTTCACATCGCTAGTGTTCAATTCGCGAGACGTAATTTTTCAGTGCTTCCCTTGGATATGTAATCCGTTTGATTTGCATAGTTAGTCACGCGTTCGGTTCGCATGCTTTTCGCAGTGTACTTCAACATAAATGCCAGTCGAGTCCGCTTGATTTGCATGTTTAGATCCACATGCGAATGACATCCAGAGAACCGGCGGCGTAATTTGCAGCGGTTCTCACTATATCGAAACTTAAAATAACAATATCTCAGAATTTGAACGACATTTTTAGCTTAAAATAGTTGCGTTGACCTAGAATTTCGCCGCTTAACTCTCGTTTAAAGTTTTATATCACTATAGAGTTTTCCGTTCGCGAGTTTTTAGTGGGACGTACAAACAAACAAACAAACGCAATGACAAACTGAGAATTATAGTGTAAATAAAATATGCAGCTGGAATCTGTACGTGCAGCAAGATCGATATTTCAGTTAAAATAATTTTTTCTTAAATAGACGAAATTCATGTTATGCGTGTTATGTAAGTTGCAGTATTGACGGCGAAATGAAGGCGAGTCCTGCTCGGCCTCGGTTGCCTGTGTCATTGATCGCAAAAATATGCTACAGTATTGGAAAGTTCCATCACGCGCTGTTGCAGCGACAAAGATGTTGTGTCAGCCCAAGAGGTCACGAATTATTTCCGAAGTTATTACCGTAAAAGGTTATATGTGTGCTGGGACCATGACCTCTGATTGGCTGTGATGTCTATAAAAAGGGACGGAACGGCCATTCTGGGCTCTCTCGCCCCTTTGTGCTCTCCCCGTTGTAGTCCCTCCAGAGGGTCGTGTTGAAAGGATGTAACATTATGGAGCTGTTTAAGAATTAGTTGGCGAGTTGAGTCCTTTCTTTTAGAATTAAGGAAACGAGGCAGTTAAACATGTAGGAATCGATTAAACCTGTAGATACAACGACGTGTTCCATTACTGGATTATCAGAATGCGGTCCCGCGGTTCCGTTGCAGAAGTGCAGTCCTACTCGTAATCGTAATCGTTATCTAGAAACTTCTAAAGCACCACTCGAAAGCCAAGCGTAGGGCACCTGCAGCTTATTCACGAGCGCTGCGTCGAGTCAGAGGGGTTGTCCAAAGGGTAGTCCGAAGGAGGTCCGAGTCCGGTTTTCAGTATTATCTATTATCCAGTATTTCCGTATTATCGAATCTGTCATGCTTAAAGGATTAACGAATCTGTTTTATCTGAATGTCCCTAATAGAAAATAATAAATGATTGTTTCAGTTGATAAATTGAAAATAATATTTGCATATCGCGGCCATGGAACTCTTAGATTTGATTAGAACTATAAGTTGATGTAAAGCTGCCTGTTTTCTATTGCTTGTAGCTGTTTGTGTTTGCTTGGAACTAATTAATAATAATAATAATAATAATAATAATAATAATAATAATAATAATAATAATAATAATAATAATAATAATAATACTACTACTAATAATAATAATAATAATAATAATAATAATAATAATAATAATAATAATAATAATAATAATAATAATAATAATAATAATAATAATAATAATAATCTAAAACTGAAACTGAAAGAATGTCTCAAAGTTCTGTAGACGTAGAATTGAAATTCTATCCCTCCGTCCGTCCGTCCGTCTGTCCGTCCGTCCGTCCCTCTCTTCCTCCGTACCTCTCCCCGTCCGTCCCTCTCTCCCTCCCTCCGTATTCGGATTAATTTTGTTCATGCGTATATCTCTGTCCACGTGGCATCTGGTCAGTCGGTCAGAGGGCACATACTTCAGACTAACTGGCGCCCTCGTGGTCTGGAATGTATGCGTCGGTGTGTCAGTCTCTGTGGTCGTGAGTGCCTGCCTCAATCAACGTGTTACTGAGTTCATGCCCGCCATTGATTATCTATAGAGCCGCAGAGGTCAACCCCTATTATATATATATATATAAAATATATATATATAATATATATATATATATAATGTTGCGGTTAATAAATCACATTAAATATAAAAATTGAACAGAGACAGAGACAGACAGAGACAGACAGACAGAGATAGAGACAGACAGGCAGACAGACAGGGAAAGAGAGGAATAGCCTTCGGTCGTCATGTGCTATGGCTTAAAATGAGGTCGATATATTTATATATGCTGTCTTTCACGAATAGCTTTAAGGACGGTTCTTCTTCTACCAATCCGTAGAGGAAACGCTGCGCGGACTTGGACATAGCATCCGATTTTAGCATTGTTGGCAATTTTTCAGCTATGAGACACTTTTGTTAGCAACTAACATACATTAACACGTGTTCACTTAAAATTTATATGACACTAACAAGTCTTCACTTAATAACTGAAGAACCGATTGACAGTAACAAGTCTTTGGTTCAATTAAATAAAAACTTAAATTAATCAATGCAGCTTCTATTTACGGAAACACTTAAGCATCTTATAAATCAAACTTCCATTTAGGCCAACAACTATTCTCATCATTTTCCTGCATTTCGGCAAGAATATTATACGATTATATCTTAGACTGGGGGGATAATGTCCTACCCTGGGGGGATAATGTCCGGGGGGATAATGTCCGGGGGATAATGTCCAGGGATAATGTCCGGGGGATAATGTCCTACACTCATATTTATATATGCTGTCTTTCACGAATAGCTTTAAGGACGGTTCTTCTGCCATTGTATTAAAATCGACAATCCCAGCATCAATTCAAAGCTGTTATTACCTCTCAGAGTTAGCATTCTTAAACACGCTTCTTCTTCGCAATGTAGGCCATAGTCAACCAATCCTTTGTCTGTCTGGTGCTTGTACACATGCCAAAGCCCAGCTGACATGGTTTAGTATATTGTTACTTCCCAGGGCCCGACGCTAAGCACAGTAATGCACGGTATTGAAATGACTAAATATCATACAGCTGTGTTCTGACATCCCTCGACCAATGTCAACGAGTAGCAGAGGGTAAAGTTCACGTGGCATTTGTGGCTGTGCATGCTCTAAAGAGCAGGGACGCCGCAGATACGGGCACACAAAGGAAGGAGGCGAAGAGAATCGGTGCTAGAGGTAGCCAACACAAATTCCTACAACGAGACAAGATCCGAAAGTTCGCTTTAGCGGTTAGTATTTTTTATATTCTCAAACGTTCGCATCATAGTTTATACCAATTTAATTAAAACGCGTAGTGAATGATATGCAGACTTGTTCCCTTTATCAGATTTCTGCTAGAAAGGTGAAGTTCTGCGCGCTAACCAAGCAGAACTTCGGCCTAGTGAAAAATTTGCTACCTGCATCGACAGTAAATTAACTGTTCAAGACCTAACAGCGCTGTAGACTAGAGCGCTTGCAGACATAAACTGTCTTGTGTCAAAGCACAGTAACTGTCGCCTGCCACTAGACACTTCTTTATAATTATTTCCAAAGCAGAAATTGACTGCTTTATTACCAGACAATTCAGATTTGTCTGACAACATTAGCCTAGTGTAAGTGTAATCTCTAAACTTCTAAAGCACCACTCGAAAGCCAAGCGCAGGGCACTAGCTTACTCACGAGCGCTGTTTCCAGAGATTACTCTTAGAAGATCATGAGCAGAGCCGTTTTAAGGAGTTTGGGGGCCCTAGGCACAAACCCTAACCTTAGGCCTAAACGTAATCCGATTTCCGCCTCAATCTCTCAATCTCAGATATATAGAGTAGGCCTATACGCCTATTGTATTAATGCATTGCATGTGCATATGGGCCTATGTGCCATTTCGTTAAATTTATGAATATTGAACAAAACTGCTAACACAGCTAACACAACAATCTGTGTACCGGTGTAAAATAAAGTTTGTTTTAACATAAGTTAAAGGTCTTACTGTTAATTTGTTATACACATACAATGTAGAAAGTGAGATTGTGATAAGTAAATGTTCGCTATATACATCGATTGTCAGGACATCTTGCTACAAACATCGCTTTCGTGTTTTGCTCTCAGCAAAGTCTCGTACAATATTATCATCGACATTCAAAGACTCCAACACATATGATTCTATGCTCATGATAGACAGGCATTTTAATTGATCTTGCATTATACGGCTGCAAAACTCGTTCTTGATTAACTTCCGTTTTGAGAAAGAACGCTCACTGGTATAGGCCTAGTTTGTCACCTTCATTGACAGAAACATTCTTACTGCAATTTCAACGTTTGGAAACGTGGATTCCAGATTGTCATTCTCTATCATGGCATAGATTATGACACTGACATATAGTATTTAAGGTGTTCGAACATATTCTGAAATTAGTTCGTGTTGGTCAAGATCTTGAGGATAGAACTTTTCAAGCTTTTCACTGTATTCTGTTATTTGTTCAGCATTCAAATGGCCCACGTTGATACATGGGGGTTGAAATGAAGCGACAAGTTAGAGCAGCTTTAGGTTTCGTTAAGTTAGATACGTTTGCCAAGTTCCCTACCAAGTGCCGACATGGCGACATCAGATCTGCTAACTGTTAGACATTTAATAAGGTTTTTATAATTTAACATTTAAAACAATTTAGAAAATTACTAGATTATAGGACTGAAATTTCACATTAAAAATTAATATTAGCTTACCAAGACATAAAAAATTCTCTGATAGCGTTGTTAAAAGCAGAAGAATGAAAGCAAACAAAATATAGGCCTACTGTGCGGACAGCGTTTGCCAGGCGTTAAAATTAGGCTATTGATTTATTTCCATCTAACTTCTATAACGCTCTGCGCAGACTGCGCTTATTACCAATAATTTTATTTTACTAAAGTGCAAACGTTTGTTTAAAAATGTGTTATCGTTCTTAATTTGCAGAATTGTTAGAACTTATAATATTGTTCACTGTTCAGTAATATTATCGTATTGTTAGGCCTATTAAGTGGTTGCTATGTAGTTTCTGTTTTTCGGCCGCCGCGGGGCCCCTCTGTTGCGCGGGGCCCGAGGCATGTGCCTCGCGTGCCTAGGCCTTAAAACGGCACTGATCATGAGATCGAGTAGGACGGTTTGTCATGTAATCTTGGTTAGGACCCGACGATCAACGACAACGCTTAAATCACAGGTGACCTTAATACAATGTCGTGCAGAATTTGGAGAAATTTCTGTTGACATTCAGTTGAAGTCTTATTTAAGTTGAGACAGATTTAAAAGAAAGCAGTGTTTCTTGAGGGTGAGACGAGGGTTTTGGCAGGTGTGAGAGCGGCCTTCTCGTGTGTTGGTCTGTTGGACAGTCGTCCTGGAACAGTCTGCCACGGAACTTGCATACTGTTGCCTTTGACTCTGTGCAACATGCATATGCTAATGTCATACATACATGCATACATACATAGTACAAACAAACATACATACATACATAGTATAACATACAAACATACATACATGCAAACGAGTCACTCAAATGATGGCAGCACGAAGAAGAAAATCTATCACATCCTGATTAACGCCAGATGGAGGGCAGCTACTGGCAGGCCTCTACAGGACTTTGCTGTTAGGAAAACGTATGGGAAAGTGAGAACGGGATTAAGTGAATTAATGCCTGAATGTGACAAAGTCTGAAGAGTCGCGCTAGCCAGAACAATTCTATAAACTCTATGCACGAAGCAGCCTTTGGAATAATCCTGTAGGGCGTAGGCTATCGAAACCTGCCAAAAAAGGAGTAGTGTCGAACTGACGTGACCTTGTACCAAAATATTTGCATAGCGTGCAGTTAAGATTTTTTATTGAATAAATGTTGAACTGAAGAACTCGAACTCTCGATCTTAACAATAACAGTATTGGCTTCAATAAATGGACTTCCAAGGGCACGGCTACGCTCAGCTAGGTTAGTCGCGAGAGGGAGGGGGAGAGAGAGACAGAGAGAGAGAGAGAGTGAGACGGGGAGAGAGAGACGGAGAGACAGACAGACACACAGAGACAGCGAGACAGAGAGAGAGAGAGTTAGGCGAGTAATGTGAAGGCGGGTGCTACAGTGGTCTAGTTAGGCGGGAGGTAAGAAGTTACGATAAAGGAATGCAGGAGAAGTTCCCAAACTAGGCTGCGCAGTTGCATGGGGAGGGGGTTACATTGTTTAGTTGGGAGAGTTCAGTAGGGCACGGAGGATTGGAGGGGTGCAACTCATATGGAAGGCAGTCATACAGCGCAGACTGCAGAGGAGAAGGATTAGTGACAGATACATGTTAGACGGTCTGAGATAAAGTGTATACATATAGGGCCTATATTGGATGGGGCTAGTAAGGTTGCAGAGTGGGACGTAAAAAGAACAAACGGTTCATAATGTCCCTTAATCTTATACGATAGGGCTGTTCAGTGGTTAAATTCAGCCGGGTCTTGCCGGGTCTGAGATCTGGCACCTCGGATTTCAGACCCGGCACCTCTGATCTGAGATACGCCACCTGCATTGTGAGACCCGCCACCCGAATTATGAGATCCGCCACCTAAAAAAGGAGATCCGCCACCCAAAATCAGATTAACCTAGCTATTCGTCAGCCTCACATTGCGTTTCAATATTCACTAGCATCATAGAAAACGTCTTAGCCTGCTGCCTGTGTGTTTACTTAAGTCGACCGCTCTCCCTTCCTCTCTCTGTATGTCTGCCTGTCTGTCTGAGTTCAAATTAATGTATTATAATCGCCGCCCGCTGGTATGGTGTTTTCGATTTCCACTCAGTGTATAAGGATGTCACAGTTGTTTTCTTCATTAATGACTCACTTGCGGAAGACTTAGCTGGAATCGGTGTGAAAATCTCAATTAGGCTAGCACGTTTTTTGATTAGTTACGCACGCAAAAGGTACTGCAAGAGGTGAGTTTTGTGTTTTACTGTTAGGGCATTAGCAAGGTAAGTAAGGTAACTGGGGCTCTGCCCGAATGGCCGAAACCCAATTCTCTGATGAACTGATGATGAGAGTGGGCCACAATAAGATTTTAAGGGCAGCTCTGCAGGAGCCAAACACGGGCACATTTTTGCAGATTCATTTGCCCCAGAAAATGAGATAATATTATTTTTATTCAAACTAAGCATTATTGCAGAATAACCGTTAAAGTAAATGAATATAGTTTTATAGTTTTATAGTTTTATGATGAAAAAGTAATTACCCTAATTAAATACAGTCCTACACTGCAATAAAACACAAAATTTATATGTTTATTCAGTTGTAAAAACACATTAAGCTGCTAGTCGTACAATGTTGTCTTGTTTCACTCGGAGTGTTGATAACATTGATGATTGAGTAGTAATTTAAAACTAGTTTAAAGACTAGCGGCCGGATTCTTATTAAATAAGAAACAGATGTTTTAATGTCAGCGTACATACAGAAATCCAAACATTGCTGTAGGGCTGGATAAAAGGTTTCCAAGTGTCAATGCCAATATAAGTTGTGAACAAGCGTTTTGAATATATAATGAGAACAGGTATGTATAAGGTCTGTATATATATATATATATACATATATATATATATATATAATGTGAGTTCTTTTAGGTGGACAATGCAACTATATAATATTTATACGTTTTAGTTGAGCGGGCAGCTAGCGAGCGCCTGGCCTTAAGTAAACATTGACTGATAACTTTGTCAATAGGCCTATTATTTAATTCTAACAACAGTTTAGCAAACGTTGAGCGATCTATTTATTTAGCGGTAAGGAAAAGTGCTTGAGATAGGTCACTAAGAAAGAAGAGTTGGTGACATAAGTCATGTCAAGGGCCGGTTTAAGGGTCTCCAGGGCCCCGCGGGCCGTATGTTGTCCATGCACCTTTGAGTTAGATGAGGTGATGAACTGACGATGCAATACAACATTTTCACAAGGAAAAAGCACAGGAGAAAGCACAGTTTAAAAGCTGTCAGCATCAGCTTTTCTGCAAAATTTAGCATTGATGTATGATGCGTAGAAGAACAAAGTGAACTATCAAAGTCATTGCAGGCAGAATCCATTCACCTACATAAGGCTCATCGCGACTGATTACCAGACAGGTTGAGGGTCTTGTGTCACGTAAGTCATAGAACGATTCAACGAGTATGCGCATATTACGAATATTAAGATTTTTATAAATTGACGAATATTGACGAATATTAAAACGGGCCAACGAATATTAAGAGTATCACATTTTTTAGTTTTTTTAATTCTTAATTCTTCAAAATCCGGGATTAATTGTAAAAAAATCAGTGCCAAAAATATGCATAACAACAGTTACATATTACCGTTACTCAGCCAAGTACAGACCTAGGTATGGTGGGTAAAATCATGCTTGACATTATATTGAGTGGAGTAGCAAGGAATTTTGGCGCAAATACCAGCAATTCGAACTGATATAGGCCAACGACGCTAAGACTAAGTTCATCCCTATCCGTCAGACGACCGGGAAAGTCAAGTCAATTAAGGGCTTAACGCATCGTTGAATGCTGGCGTAAACAACATAATTATCTTCAAATGATATAGAATTACTGGTGCAGGGATTTCAGATTAAAGGAGAGAGGGGAGGGAGGGAGGGAGGAAGAGAGGAGAGGGAGGAAGAGAGGGAGAGGGAGGAAGAGAGGGAGAGGGAGGAAAACACCAAGACTGTCTGATAGACAGACAGACTCAATAGTAAGGCAAGATTTGGGTAGGAACTGGGAAGCCTAAGCCTATCACATAACAGACCATAGCTCCATGCAAGTATAGCGCCGCAAAACCACCGCACATGTTCTTAATTGGTAGTCTTAAATTTCTAAAGCAAAAACAGTGACGTCATCAACGAATATTTACGAATATTAAAAATGCCCTAATATTCACGAATATTTACGAATATTAAAGCCTGAAGTCACGAATTCTCGTTCTATGACGTAAGTCTGCATGGAGGAGAGCGGTATTTACTTGCCTATAAGGCTCTGACTAGTGGTTCATTTAGTGATGATGATGATGATGAATATGACAATTTCTACAGCGCCGTAACACGGCACATGCCGTTACAAGGGCGCTTTGACACGATAACGGACTCAATCAGGATACGCTAACATGAAGTAATGTGTCTTGAGTCTGGACTTAAATGACTCCAAGGATGTTGCTGAACGGATTGAAGGTGGAAGATTGTTCCAACACCTAGGTCCAGCAACAGAAAATGCGCGGTCTCCGAAGCAGGTTTTGGATTTTCGGACCTTCAGATCACCGCGCGCCTCAGATCGCAAAGAGGGTCCTGACCTAGATGACGATACGCCGATGCAGTATGCTCTTAGGTACTCCGGTGCCATGCCATGTAGGGACTTGTACACCAGTAGCGCGAGTTTATGATCTATACGATACTGCACCGGGAGCCAGTGCAGCACATCACGAAGCAGCGGCGTGACGTGATCGTACTTTCTTCGGTTGCACACTAGTCTCGCTGCTGAATTCAAGACGGATTGCAGTCTGTCGAGCAGAAGTTTGGGCGCGCCAGCCAGTAGGCTGTTGCAACGATCGACCTGAGTGACCACGAAGCAAACAACCGCCGTTTTTGCCGCTTCGAAAGGCAGTGAACGTATGCAGCTTCGAATTAGCCTCAGCTGGCGGAAGCATCTGCAAACTAACTGATTTACGTGACCCGTCATCAGCAGGTCTGACTCAAGCAGGACTCCCAAGTCACGGACCGCACCAGACGGCGGCAACTGCACCCCGCAGACCCCCAGAGGGACACTGCTCAGCTGACCACGTCGCCTGCGCGTCGCACACCAGAGGAAGTCTGTCTGATGTCCCCATTGTGCAAAGCTCTGCAAAAGCAAACAAAGAAATACACAAAAGTCAATTCTATCAAGCTCTGGTTGATTCTATTTCTGCACGACTTATGCCAGAGTCTGAGAGACCCACAATTGAACGTGTTAGCATTCTGTTACCCACTTCTTGGCCTTCAGCTGTCTCATCAGAATATGGGGAAAATGAAGTAAGTTTTTGGTTCCATGCCCTATAATTATTTAAAGCAGGAATGCAGAGACTTCAAAGATGTGCAGGGAGCTGCGGCTTCAGGGAAGAAATTTAAAAGACATCAGTGCAGTCTACACACTGCCTGTTAGCACTGGTGAATGCAGTGCATATTTTAACTGTATAAGGCAGTATGAAAATGTTTCTAAATTGGCATGTTGTGTCATTGGCGGAATGACAATAGCCTACTGAAGCTCTTGTCTAATTTTCAGATTTTCACTAGGCTTATAATTATTTGTAATTGTAAATGGATTGATGCACAACATCTATGATCTAAGTGCATAATCAGACTGCTTTGGTCAGTTTTTAGGTCTATTTACTGAGCTCTCCAATGTGAAAGTATGCGTGCATTCCGCATATTAATTTTAGGTATTTGTTGTCAAGTGTGTTGTATGTTTTTGCATTAATTTGACATGTCGATCGAAGCCTAGTCCTCTGTAAATGCTAAATAATGTTTATTTCGTTTAAGTTAATGTTTTTGCTGGCAATAATCGATTAAGTGCCTTGTTTCACGCATTAATTTTTGTATTTTATTCGTGTCATTTTACACTCATTTTACACTCGAAAACGGCATGAAAATGATAAGTAGCCTAGTGATAGCTACTAGTCTATACGCACATACATATATACACATAAATATATCGGTTATACATTCGCCAGTTAGGCTTATGGTTTAAATTCGTAAAGACTTGGAGACCCGGCACCCCTGGATGAGCAATTTAACCACTGGGGCTGTTAGAAGGTGTAGCGTAGTCTGCAGCTGACGACTGATATGGCACTCGGATACACGATGCAACCTTGAAAACTTAAGTGTAAATTAGAACGACGTGTAATGTAATGCATTATAAAGCAAATCCGACATTTCTTAACGCCACACAAAAGCCATGAGCAACGTAAGGGAGACCAGCTTATTCACCGGGGTACAAACAAAGGACGTGAAAGCACGAGTATTAAAGGACGCAGAATGCGTGAAAACGGCTTGCCAGTTGCGATCACTAAAGACAGCCCTGCCGTCTGAAAGCCTGTACAGTAGTAAGCACCAGTTTAATGTATATGCAAGCAAGCAGGACCTTTCTGCGCCAACTACTCACATGTGATTGACAACAACGCACAATATCTTCGCATTAAATATTGTGTGAATGGTGTGTGCATGTGGGTGCTTAGTTCATATATCATGTGAGCAGGAGCACGAGGAGTAGAAGGAGGAGGAGGAAGAAGAAGAGGACGAGGAGACAATACCAATAATTATTGTAGTAGTAAATACAAGTTTACGCATAATGCAAACCTCACCGTTCTGCTCCAACTACTCTGTAAGCGAGCGACAGAGCACAAGAGATTTACATTATAATTGTGCGTGTTTATGTGTAGGCCTATGTTTAGTTTATATTTTATTATGTGAAGACTTGCAATGTGGTTTTTTGCTTAGCCTGCTAGTCCTTATCTATGGAATTCAATACGCAAAGTTGGGGGAATCTTCTTCTCTCTTTCGCAAACAGTTGTGCCTCAGCGTTTTAGCTGATGTCCTGATATTGGTCCACATGGATCGTTTCCAAAGTCCATTACAAACTCATCCGCGGGCTGGGATCCACTAAAACCGACATAACAGCGCACCTCACTAGCATGCGTATACGCAGTTACATAACGTCGGTATACAAAGTAATGGGTATCATTATTTATCAATTTCTTCCCATCTGTTCTACTTTCACATAAAAACTTTGAGAAACAGATGACCTATGCAGATATGACTTGAGAATACTAAGCTCATACTAAACTTGTGGGAATTATTTAATCACTACAGTATATGAAAGAGTCCAGAGTGTTAGATACTCCCGTCCCCGATCCACTGCAGAGTGGGGGCCAGGTCAAAGGAGTGCCTCCAAATCACGTGGGGCATGGCCGGATTGCCCTTCGATCGACCCATGTTTTTGTATAGTACGGCATAAGATTGTGTGCTGATTGTGTGCGATGAATCGCGGAGCAGAAAATATATGTATACGGTACCTATGAAACGCTACACCATCTGAAGTTTTAATATTGTATGGCCAAAGAATTGGTACGTCAGTCGTTGGCAGTTTAGCGGATGTAGGCTGTGAGAATTCGTAGCATTATTCTATTATTTTTATCGTAGGATGTCATGATACACATTGTTATACAGGTAAACACGTTTACGACCGCCGATGAACATTTTTACTATCGGCAGAGTTTGGTGGAGAATAGTATGATGAGCCAGAACACCCAGATAGTTGATATTCAGCTGTAGATTTTACGTAAACGGAACATTGCCACTCCTTTTCGCTTAAACTGATCCATTTTCTCGTTCCTTCAACACTTTACCGGCCTAGATCATTCTTAACAGCACTGTTGAAGTCTGTTACTTATAGAATAGTAATAGCGCCTATTGAAACCTGCCATTGTATGCGAAGTACAATGTGTTTATAAAATACTCATTTTATTATTTTGAGAATTGTCCCTTCAAATTACACAGGACCTGCCATTGTACGCATTATAGGACATCCTATTACATGACATTGTAGTACAGGACTGAGCATTCCATGTCCAGACAAACCATATGGATCACACTTGGATCGATCTGCTGTAGCTCCCGCACCAACTCTAAACTGGTTTCGCTCCTACTCCAACTGTTCTAACTCCTGCGCTTTATTTTGTCGGTGAAGTCCTGCTGCACTCCTTGCACTATTCGTGTGGCATAAGGCAGCACAGACGCGTAGGCCAAAAGTATTCAATGTATTCATTCTAATTCTTTAAAACGCGTAGTCCGCAGCGTCTTTTTAGTTTTACCATAGCATAACTTAACTTCGTGTTAAAATACAACATAGATCTATGTTTGTTTAGGCGCAGTACAGAACCCTATCTATATATGAAAATGGGAAATTAGTGCATTGCCATAGTGCTTTCGTGAGTTCCAAAGCGCTGGTTGTCGCAAAGAGGAAAACAGAACGAGGAGTAAACACGAAGGAGGAAGGAAAAGGCGAAGATGGCAAGACATTGATGGTTGAGTAAGGTGAAGAGGATGACATTAAACAATGAGAAAGTATAATAGAGAAAAACAGAGAAGACAGCCAGATGAGGAAGAGACAGAGGAGAAAGACGCAGAGGGTAAGATGAAGCAAGGAATAGTTAACGTCTCATATATCTAAGAACAAGAACGCTTCTTCTGGGGGATAGCTCACGTTTCTGTATGAAAATGGTGGAGTAACCAATTGTCATAGTTATTTCGTGAATTCCATATTTCACCTATTTCAGGTGTTCTTTAGATATGCTGCGTGTTGTCGCAAGAGTATAGTATTTGAATTAAAATGAAAACAAGATGACAGAGATGACGTAGGCCTATAATCTTTCTTACAGTAAAATATTTACATATTATGATCGTTGATCGTTGTAACAACTACACATTGTCTATTTAGTGAAATGGCGCAAAGTAAATCAGCGAAGGTAGTTCCGCGTCTGAAGGACTACCATTTCTCCGAGGAGACAGGATTCATTCTACCAGAACCATTGGTAGGTCATACAAAGTCTTCGCATCTTTTAATACACGCAGCATAACCGATCAAATCACGACTCCTTATCTATCTGACGCTAATTGGTCCTATTTATATCTACAGAACATGCGCAGAAATGAAAGACAACGAAGTGATTTCTAATTCATTCAGTAGCACGTTCACTTTGTGATCTAACGATTGCTGTTTTGAGCATGCGAAATTGAGTCTGTTTAGACACTGAGCAAGTTGCCAGCAAACATTTTACTTTGTAAGTATGCATGGCCTACACTTAAGTAAAAAATGTAGCAGATTGTAGCCATATAGTCTATAGAGACACTTGTGAGTTCTGATGTAAAAGTAACCTTGCACTTAAAGCTCAGTATTTGGTAAAATCCACATGCTTAAATAAAAGTAGGATATCAATGACGACGCCATAAGATAGAAGTGTGTTTGACCTGCAAGAAGAACATTCGCATCAGCATAATCATGTGTTCGTAGACCCAATGTACTTCGCAGCAGCCACTGTGTACATTACATCTTGGGACACGGAAGCCGATTGGTTAAGGCGCTCGCCCTTTGATGCGAGCCTCCCTTTAGCTGGTTACTGTGCAGGGCCCTTAAGCATGTCCTTCACTCACAACTACTCAGCGCCATCGATTGATGCTTTGTCATCAGATTCTGGCGCTTAGTAAATGCGTAGTAGTAATAATATATTTGTAGTATACACAATGTCGTGTATGCTTTCATAATTGTAAACCAACGGCAAAAGTTTCGTTATCAGGTCTAACAATGAATTGCATATTTGCTTTTAAAGGTCGAACTTCCAGAATACTTTGAACCATGGAACAAGTTGAACAGAGAGTTAGCAGATCTGCTAAAGAAGCACAAATTACGAGAGGCTGTTGACCAGGTAGGCGTATACTATAATGCTAAGTGCATGAATAACCGTTCATTCATTTCTGTTATTATGTAAGACATGATGCATTATACACATAGGCGGAGACTTGGTCTTGGGTTTGGGGGGACAGGTGAAGGAGCGGCCGAATTTCCACATTGTAATGGTAGCATTTTAAGCTGTCATCTAAAAAAAATTGCTCTATTATTTGAGTACTGAAAGGAACCAGCTGTCACTCTGAGCCTCACATGTAGTTTGAGTCGTGTTTAGAGTTTGGGGCAATTTGGGGAGGGGATGTGACCCCTCCGCATCTAAAATTCTTTGAATTTCCACACTGTAATGGAAGCATTTTAAGATGTCATCTGAACAAAATTGCTTTATTATTTGAGTGCTGATAAGAACCAGCTGTCACTGGGGTAGCTATTATTATTATATTCATGAAATATTTCAGAAAATATTCGGGGGATATAAGCAGCTCTTGTCCCCCCCACCTCATTTCTATAACCGTCCCCCTGTCCCCCCTAATTCTCCGCCCCTGATTATACAGACAGTTGTTACCCCGTCTAACTTTACGTTGAGGACTGAGGAGTTTACTATCTTATATCTTTCGCAATTTGAACTCTTTAAAATTATATTAACAAGTGCATCTATTATAGTGTACACGAATAGTAAGTTTTCCAGAAAAGTCAATCTGATGCTCACATGAGCACCCATAATTAGACTATCTCATGCAAAATAAGCTCGCCTATAAAGGACGTCCGCATAATGACCTACTTTTGACACCTTCCATGGTCCGTATTTGGCATTACTCTACCGTTCTCGTACTAAAGTCCAGATTAGGCTACTCTGTTGATATACAACGCTTACTGTGCTATGGGTTGGGGTAAATCGATACTAGGGCGTCCAAAACCTGAGTCTAATTGGATCCAACACAGTACAGACTGTCCTCTATCTGACTTAAGTTAGCGTTTAAGGCACACGCTGTACTGAAATAACTGTATCTGTAAACGTGTCAAATTGAGGTCAGGTCGTTCGCTTTGGTTTTAACACCCTCCATTTGTTCGCATTTGGGTGATCCCCCGTCCCTACCTCTTATATGCGTAGGGTTCTTAATGAACAACCCTATCCAGTGTGCGAGTTGTTGAACTCCCAGGTTTCCACTTCTGCTAATCCTCGGATGGCTTCAACCAAGATACTAAATTGTTACCACTTTCTTGTGGTGAAGCGCTTAGAGTTAGTTACTAAACAGTGTTTGGCTTTATAGATGCCGGAGCTCGATGCTGCTTCGCTTTCTGGGTATAGGCAGCTGCGATTGGCTTATACGATTCTAGCCTACGTCAGTAACGGATATATATGGCAAGAGGGTGAAGAAAACACACCCAAGGTTGGTTCTATTCATTCGTCTGTGCAATGACGACGACGATGACGATGAAGAAGGGTTAGGGTTAGGGTGAAGGCTGAAGGCTCCTAGGAAAATAATAATGGGCATTGTTTCTTCTGGATATGAAAAGTACGGAGTATGTGGCCTTTCTAATCAAGTACGACACCCTCCAGTCCAAAAAGTAAGAGGTACAAATCTCGTAGGCTACCCCGAAAATTACACCTATGGCCATAACAGACCTAGACGACGAGAACATAGGTTCATTAAAAACTATCGTATAAAGTAACTATTCTTCGTATTACCGTTACCTAATAAAAGTAGGCCTAATCCGTTACCGCTTTTACGCTACTAGCTTCTCATCATCATTCGGTCCAATGCATTACTTTTGAATGTTCCGATTGCTCTATAGGTCCTGCCTCGTCAGTTGGCCGTTCCGTGGTATTCCATCAGTCAGCGTCTTGGAATGAAGCCGTCTGTTTGCTTCGCAACGATGGTTCTGAGTAACTGCACGCGTCTTGATCGTTCAAAGTGAGTTATACAAGCTAATGACTTAAATAGAAAGATGATTGTAGGCCCTACACAGGGCCCGCAACTGCGGTAGTCTATGCCGGGCCCAGATATGAAAAAGTGAGGTACGAACAGGCCCAAGAGGCTGATTTAAATAGGTCTGATATGCTGAAAGACCAGAAATCTGCAGATAGGCCACTGATAGAAGACATTCTAATCCTTCAGTATAAGAAAGGAGGCGCCAGCAGCATCAGTTGATGTTAGTATATATTATATATATTTAGAACAGAATAAATCATGTGGCTACAATGTGATGTCTATTCTTTTTATCGTTATTCCATGAGCCATCTGCGTTTTATAACAGTGAGCCAACTTATTACATTTGCTTTATTGCTCTTTTGTAAATTGGGAAGAGAAAATTTAGCATGGTTCATCTCCAATACTCGAGCCCTTTGCACTGTGGAAGATCAGCAACAAATGTACTTAGACATTTAAAAGTCCTTCATTTAATATTATTTCAATTCGAACGCATGTACAGAAAAATATTCAAATTGATCAGGTGCGTCATATAGCCTAGATTTCAATGTAATCGATTGCAGTTTACTAATACATGTTTTTTTATTTTCTTACTTTTGTAAGTGCCGCTTGCTTTGGGGTAAAGAAACTGAAGAGTATTTAAAATATTTCCATTTTGCAAAGAAACTTAAAATATTCATAACAATATTTCCAATAATAATAATAAGCTGGTGCTCTGCTGCTAAGAGTAGCGCTAAATAACGGTCATAAATATTTATAGGCTCCAAAAGTATGTGGATTTGACCGGGCGTGCATCTGAAAAAATTAAATCGAAATATTCCACGCGCACCCTTTTGCAAGGAATGATAATACAAACACAACTGGTATATATATATATATATATATATATATATATATAATATATAAAATACATTTGAATGGGATTTTATTTTGTATGTGCATGCAATGACAATGGGTGCAATGTTTCTCTTCATAAAATTAATCAGTGTTGCGTGTCGGTACCTCAGTCTGCCCATAGAAAGACCACAAACGTGTGAGATATGAACACCAACCTGTTACAACTAATAATTATGGCGTGAATTATAATTACAATGTAAACCACTCATTTTAGTACCAACTATCGTTTTCAGAAATATGAAGATCATATGCAAGATTTTAGATGAAGAGCCCTCTCAGTGGTTTTATAACGTGCTTGCACAGTCGGATTTGGATGCAGTTGTCGGAATTAAGGTTAGTTGTTTTGCTAAAAAATCTCTTAGAAATCTTTTAATTACTTTTCTTTGACAATTAAACTGATTACTCCGCTATACTATTAACAATAAGATGTTAATCATCATTTAAAAATCAACCTAGGTTAGCATTCAGCTTGTTTTTGTAGCCGACTTAATTTTACTTTTATGCACTCCCAATTGAGTGTCAGTCAGCGGAATATCACATGTTTGCTCTAAATCACTCTTACTTGAAAGATAAATTGAGTGAACTTAATTAACGGGACATCACCGGCAGTTTAATTTAGGTAGGCCTACTCAGAACATTATGGTTTAAACGCCTGTCTACATTGTTTGTGTTCAATTTGTCTTTCTTTAGGCTCTGGTTGCGGCAATGGATGCTGTTCTGGCGAATGACATCGAAAACCTCTGCAACTCCCTCGAAGTTGTAGCTTCAACCATCCGCACGTTGAAGACTACCATGGCGCGTATGCATGGTAAGTATCCATCGAAAGAAATAGTTGCAAGTTCCCGTCTTAGACAATAAGATGCAAAGCGAAAAGCTTATAAATTATTATACTTATTTCAGGAGCGTTGATCATTGCAAACGTCGATCATTGTGAACTTTCAGATTTGACCTGCCATACCTGCTCCAACATACAATGACTCTAGGATATATTCTCTCTGCGGCTGATGTTTTGCTCATTATGAAAGCGGCGCCATAGAAGTCGATAGATTAGACGAAGATGTATACTTTCTCCCATGCAAATACTGGCCAGAATGCATTGGCGTCCTCTCTATCACTCTCCCTGTCCTATAGGCTCACACGACTTGTCGCTTACATTAATAAATTATGTCCAAGTCACTTAGATACAGTATATCGTTGTCAACCTATGTATAAGTACGTGTATTGAATGAATATAGCCTATCAAGCCAATAATAAAATTATAGCCAATAAAGGCCGGATAAATATAAAGGCGTCTGACCTTCCTAGTTCCACCCTACTCTGCTACGTCCAACAAGTCATACAGGCATACGACTCGTTTATGGGTTCAACTGATATTGGAACGGATATGCCCAAGGCATCCTACACTACATGTAGATTTACATTACATTACATACATGTGGAGCTCATAGTCACCCTAATGGCAATGGCTGTTGCTACAGACTACCCCCTACTCACCACATTAATATCTGTCATGGCTGTAGCAATGTGGCGGTCATTAAAGTGGGCATACTACTTCTGACAAAGACCTTCCACACATTCTGTCCATTTTGTATGCATCATGTTACGCTCCACTGACCTGGTCCCAGATGTGACTGTATTGTGCTACTTTGACAGGTAGCGGCCAAATTTAGGCTCGATGTGGACCCACGTGAAGTGGGCATAATACTTCTTACAAAGACCTCTGAGACAGCTATAATTTTCACACACACACATACACACACCCACACACACTTTTATAATTGGTCGTTACTGGAAGTACCGGTAGTTCAGCGTGTATACAAAAGTCTCTCACATTTAACTTGTGATTTAAGTAGGGACTACTGACTTTCACTTCTATTTCTGAGCTCTTTCATCTTCATTTTCATCAGTGCAACAAATTTAGCCATGTGCCGTACGCTGACATTTTGAAATATTTACCATTTCAGAAGGACTGCCGGGTGACTACTTTCTACCTAAAATTCTCCCATATCTTTCAGGGTGAGAATGAAGTGTCTTTCGGTTTTTTGTTGCTCAAATTTAAAGTAATAAACATGAAACAGAATTTTCTAAATGGCTGTAGTTTTACAAGTTGCAAAAAATGTGGTAATTTTTATGCTAATATCGGATGAACTTGGGAATTGCGTGTGAATGGGGTCTGTAAAAATGTGCTATAGGTGGCAGGATGGGATATGTTTGGCTACCTAGGTAAAATGTGTGCACTGTTGTGCGGTAGGTTTATTTCATAGACATCTTACAAATATATGATTTCAATGGTTTATTTACGCTAAAGTTGTCTAAAGTTTGACCACATCACATACTGGCGACGCCTATCGCCGCTTAAAGGAACTGCTCACAAAGTCCCCCATTATGATCATTATGATATGGACGCCAGTGTAGACATTAGATAGGAACAGATCAAATTTCAATGGTTTTCGCCATTCATGTAACCTTTCCCATTTATTGTGTTCCAAACTTAATCGATTTGATAGCCGTTTATTGACTTGTCAGCGTCAACACTAAATTAATACTTTAAACAAGAATCAAATGCACAACCATCGACTCAACCGAAAACGGTCTGAAAAACAAGATTTTCAATGGCTTCCCTTCATCTCTGTTAAGTTAATAGTTTAGGCTACTCATGATTGAATATACATTTAAAGTAATCGTCTAATTGAAGCATTTATAAGACTAGTTGTGAGCCATTATAATTTTAATATGCTAATTGCGAAGGTATCTATAGAATAGTCTAATTAATGAATTTGAACTTGCATAAATAACTGATTTTTGTATTTTTTGCTCTACACTATTTCCAGATATGGTGGAAAGGGATCAAAATTTCCAGAAGGAATAACATTTGAGGGAGCGTGCGATACTCCAATTACTGCAAGTTCTTGTTGAAGCCTATAAATACATGCTTGTTGTTTAACACTTGTTTATATTACGATAGATTATAATTATAGGCCTATTGTAATTTGTAAATATAATTCAAGTTTAGTCCTATTTGCATTTCGATGGACCTGTATTACATATCATACCTGGAATGCTTCTGTTCATCTATACAGGATTTTCTCACAAGGTCAACCTTTTTTATACAATGCAATAAACTAGAAATATTAATTGATGCTGGCCTCCTTACTAAGTGTTGAGGGGGACATTGAAGCCGGACAACGTAACGAGACGTGAACAGATTGGAAGAGGCAATCGTAATCGAAAACTTCAAATTTCTAAAGTGCTACTGTAATGCTAAGCGCAGGGCACCAGCTTATTCACGAGCACTGCATCGTGACACAGAGGACCTGAAAGCTTGGAATTGTGCTATGTCCTAAACCTGAGGTCTGCTGAGTTCAATAGTTTATTAAGTAACCTAACTGTGGAATTACAAGGCCTGAGTTTTTAAAGAAAGAAAATTAACTAGCAGGCAAGCTTTTATCATAAATCTTATTCCCTAGTACTTTTACTGTTAATGGTTTAGTCGCTTCTTCACATTTCCTTTTGGTAACATGAGATTGGAGAATGCAGTTACAGCTTGGCATCATACGCTTGAGAATATGTTGTGTATTTGTTTTTCTCGTAAAGGCGGTTGGAGGATCTGCAGCTCAGAGTGCTTCGCTTCAGTGTTTTGATGTTGCATTAGGCATAGACCACGGCGAAGGTAATTTCCCGATCATCTCTAAATTTATTTGAAAATTACTTTGACAGTTTAGATTATGCTATTTTCTTTTAAGTATTTAGATACTTAAAGTATCTAAACACTTTAAAAACAAACAAAGTAAATTTAAATTTGACTATTGTCGTGGGCAAGCTTACTTGGTTGCACCTAGCAGAATACTCAGTTACAGCAATTTGGCAGTTCACCATACAATCCGAACACAGGTTTAGAGTTAAATAAAAACAAATCTAATCAATCAGTTGTCTGGTTGATTCAGAAATACCATACTAATGTGAGCTTCGTTCTTTCCGTATATTCTAACACACCACTTGACTATCTGATGGTTTGCTCAACCACTGGTTAAATAGTATTCATCGTATTTCAATCAGTATGCCTATTTGCAGCCGATGCTGGCTTACTTTGTGGTTCTTATGGCTATCGTTTTATTCTTTGTCATTTCGTTTTGCAGCACAGAAGTATTTGAACGAGTTACGGACATATATGCCGCCAGTTCATGCAGACTTCATCAAGGCTCTGGCTGAAGGACCTTCCATCAAAGACTATGGTATACGATTCAACGCTCATTCATTTACTCTAAGCAGCTTAACATGGTCCGAGTCATAAGCTGACTATTCTAAATTGGTAGAAGATTTGTAAGTGTTTAGCCATTTCTCAATTATTGATTGATAAAAAAACCCACCTCCGAATATTCTAAGTCAATCAATATATATAATGCGTGCTCAAATTTCAATGTTTTTAGGTTGTTCTCTTTCATGGTTTGACTACGACGTATGAAAGTGTCGTGTTTTTAATTTTGGAGTGTATAGTCGCTGTTATTTAATTAAGACACTTTAGGGTGAGATATTTGATTTGTTCAAATACCGATAATAAAGTTTCTAGCAAGATTGTTTTCGCCTCTCTTTCTTCAGCACCTTAAATTTGGTATAGAATGTTTTCTGTAAAATTCATCAGATTGCTTCAAATAAAACCGTAGGCCAAATTCAGATCCTGCAAGACTCATCGCAAAGGTGCGAAAATAAGAAACCTGCTAATCTATTTTAGTTAGGCTACACTTGTAGATAACGTTCTTTCTCCCTAATATAAAGTTTAAAATAATGTTTAAAATTGCAGTTGCATCAAGTGAGGATGAAAGACTGAAGAAACTATTTGCAGACTGCGTCACTGCTATTCGCGACTTTCGTTCATACCATATTCAAGTGGTTACAAAGTGAGTCAGACAAGGATCCTCAACATATTCAGTCTAAAATAATGCGTCTGTTCCTTTGGTTATAGTTTCTAATCTTTTCAGGTCAGAGGAACAGTTATATATTACCCTGCATAGCAGAGTGTGGGGATGTGCGGTCAGGTATGCATGGACGTGACCAAGACAAGCAACATGGCCATAATGGCAGTCACAAAACTTCTATATGTAAACTGTCATTGCAGTGGATGAGTGTTTCTGTTCATCATGCATGTAAAAACCAAGAGAGGGTTTGCTCTGAAAGCTGCAGTAAAGCAATGCATATGGGTCTGTGAGAGCTGTAAAAGTGTATGTTTTGTTCAGGTATGTCGTGGTGCCTTTACGACAGAAGACTGGAGACGTCCCGAAAGAAGAAGAACCAGGAGCAACTGGTGAGTAATGACAGACATTGGGGAAGTTGAGATCGTCTATGAGGACGTCCGTAAAAAGACCTACTTTGAACCCATTCTTATCTTGTCCGCATTTATCTGCACTTGGCATTGTCATCCCCTCATCCTTTTTCCAACATCCACGCTCCAGCTGCGTAATAAGGCCTATGTGGATTATACTACCTGTCGATCATCCTCTTCCATCACTCTAGCCCGTCCCCAGTAATTACTCATCACTGTACCTAGATTCCTCTACACAAACAATCATTAAGGCTTAACCCACCGTCATCTGTCCGAAACTCTTCTATCAATCACTCCTCAGGTTTTCCATTCAAAATCGAAGCCCCATTTTCAAGAACCCTCACCCTGATCATCCACCCGCTCCAATTTCTCTCATCCTAAACACAACCTGCTCGTCCTGATGTAATAAATCTTCTGTCTCCTTCTCTATTTGGTCTTCTGGAAAACGGATTTTGTTCTTCACATGGCATACACTGTGCCTGCGAAAACCCCTCTGCCTTGACGCAGCGCTCGTGAATAAGCTGGTGCTCTGCGCTTAGCTTTTAGATAGCGCTTTAGAGATTTCTAGCTTACGACTGCGATTATGATACTATTGCATGATAAAGTTCCAATAGATTGGTATTGCAAGTATTTAGTTAAAGTATCGAAATTTGGTTTTATGTTTTTTTATTATTTAGGTCTTATTCCGTACCTGAAAAGCGTCCGAGATACTACTGCCAGCTAAATTTGACTGCAGCAACGCATTTTGCCGACAAGAAAGTAGAAACGACATAATAATTATGTAGGCTACTTCTTCGCACAGACACTTTTTCGTCTTATTGAAACTGTAACCTTGAACATTTCCTCATAGTTCAGGGAGTTCATTTTTATTGAACCGCTGAGTGGAAGCGGTGTGAGAAGGAGCTTATTAAAAGCCTTCTTCAACTGTTTGGTGTTCAGTGGTTGGTTGCTTAATTATTAATGGTATCCTAAAGGCACACTGCATTGCTTTACGTAGAATAACATTAGGCCTACTAACTTGCCTTCGTGGCGTCGTTTTTATTTTCATAAGTAAGACCGATAATGGCGATGGTTTTTTGTTACTTTTATTTTTTTTATGATTAGGTAGAGCAGTTTCTGCACTGATGTTGACCTTGGTCATTTAAATAAATACTCAGATGTTGTTGTTTTGTGTTGTGTCAACGGTGTTTTCAATTGGACATTGATCGAAATTATGTGGAGACTCGTGTAGCGTTTGCTCGTGACAGATAGATCCAACAGATGTAACTTATTTGGCTACGTGGCTGAACCATATAATAATGTATGGTTCTAAACCAACGTTTTTGTGTGAATGGTAGTACTGGGGCAGATTTGCTCTGAAAGCTGTACGAAAGGCGAATCCGCCCTAAAATCTGCACTGGAGTGAATCTGCTCTAAAAGCTGTTCTACCTCCACTGCTATCGACTCCATTTGATTGAAATAAACGAGTTAACAAGTATCGTTCATGGCGAAAATATAATCTGTATAAAGTGTATAGTGTATTTAGTTGTCTTTCAGATGGAATTTCCTTAGATCAGACCGTTGACAGAAACCACAATGGAGACTTCTACCATATAATTAATTATATAGCCGACTGTTACAGTAGCTCACTTACCGTTTAAAAGCCCTAACCTATTTAGTCATTCTTTTAGTGAAGGCGGTGGAGATTAAATCACAACTCTATACAACTGGTTGGCACACATATGTGCTGTCCAAAACATATTGAGCACGTCCCGGATAGGCTAGGGATTAACGATATTTATTCCAAATTATTGCATGTCCATATTGATATTAGCCTATACGTATACATATTGGAGTTATGCACATCTGTAGGTGTTCAAATGCGCTGGTGCATATGTACATTCAAATCGATTACAAGCTTAATTATGTAGGTAAACTATCTATCAATAGGGACACCTATATCCTACTCGGTAGCCTACACGAAATGGTTAGTAGCTCGTAGTCTACAAAATAATGGTCGTCGTGATCTGTAAGAGGTGCAACTTTGGTCTAGAAAGCACAACATTTCGCATAGTTGCTTCCTTACTACTGTTAAATAATAAGAATGGCGCCACTTTTGCGCCATCTGTGGTGGTGGTGGTGGTGGTGGTGGTGGTGGTGGTGGTGGTGGTGGTGGTGGTGGTGATGTCATGGCGATGTGATGCTGTTAGCAATGAAGTCGACCATGATGATGGTGATCACGGTTATGATCAGAGGCGTAACTTTGCTCTAGAAAGTGGAGGTAGGCCTACCAATTTCTCGTTGTATTTGTCTCATCTTCGTACCTCGCAAATTACGCCGATGATGATGATGATGATGATGATGATGATGATGATGATGATGATGATGATGATGATGATGATGATGATGATGCAACGGAGAATTGTTTTGATTCTTGATTACTCTAATGAAGGCCTTCCCCCGAAAAATAATAAGTATTGTTTCTTCTGAGTAGGAAAAGTGGGGGTACAGGATGATACAAAAGGACCAGCAAAATTTTGATTCTATCTGATTTATAACAAACAAAATCGATCGTTCCGTGTTTTGAAACCATAAAATAGCGCCTTTAACATACCTTACAATAGCACGCGCCACATCGAACCATAGTTTAAATTTTGTGACACATCCATGGATGATGTCATCGATCGGTGTTTTGACTACGCTCTGCGAACAACGCTAGGCCGCAGAACAGGAACAAGAGCAGTAGAACGCCAAGTTACAATGACAATGGCGCAGCCCAAGACGGGCGTATGCGATTGGCCGATCATTAAAAATTAACTGTGGAACCATAATGATCAAAATGTCTGTCGAAGACGCAAAACTGTTAGACAATTAATGTAAGCAACCGGCCACACTTTAATTATCGGACTTCTGAGCGTTACTGGTGCATTAACGGCACGTTATATGATGTGTAACTTTGGTTCAGTAGGTCTACGTGGGGCGACTAAGTCTTATTTCAAGGCCGATTTGTTTTCGACCTCCAGAGGAAACGAAACGTTTGGCTGCAGAGAACCAGCGCAACAATTACGGAAAGAGAATTAGGAATGGCGTTATAACGTATATGGATTGAGGGCATATAGGCTACATATATTTTTATATTAATGTAATTGAACATTTATATAGCGCCCCTTAAAGATACTTCGTGAGTTTCTTGTAAGGCGCTATATAAATGGCCATATACATACATACATACTAATCTACTCAGAGGCGCTCTGCTCTAGCCTATAAGTAATATAGCTAGCGCAGAGTCAGAAAAAATAATGTTTTATTATGTGTTTTGTTCTGTGATATATATATATATATATATATATATCATCATCATCAGGATCCATGGGCCGAAGGCCCGTAGGTGTCCAACGCTTGCATCAGATCCATGGGCCGAGGCCCGTTTGGAGTCCAATGCTTGCATTGGATTTCATACGTATTTTTCTTTACGAACGGAGTATCTGCACCCATCCGTTCGACCTTCGCACTTCTCTCTTAAAAGTGAGTTCCAGGCTTAGGACTGGCTCTGATATCCACTATCTTGTGGTATCAGAGGCGGCGATGCCGCCCACGTTTGCCAGCTTTTCAGGGTTCCTGCTGAGCCTGTCCACCTCGCGTAGCGCCCCTAGGTGGTACTTCAGCCAAGACCTTCACCACTGATGGCATAGCCTCAGCAGGCACTCCCCTACTTACTGTTGCCACCCCTCACCACGTTGAGGTGTGAGTCGGACTTTGGGATATATATATATATATACATATATATATATATATATAGCCTATCTGCAACTGTCCTTTGTACGTACCCTCTGTTTATCTCCTAATGGACTTTTTTTAGTCCATACTGAAGATCCGAAGAGGTACATAGGCCCTAAGCCGCACTAAATCGGTCAAGGATTAAACAGTAGCAGACAGACGACTCTGTTTAACAATCGACAGCGAGTATAAAGGGACAAAGTTCCTGTTTTACTGATGGCTTTTTTAGTTGTCAGTCCCTGAAGGATGCTAACAGAAGTAGACATAGGTCTACACCAGTCAGCAACACAAAGAGGTCTGTATCTAAATTCTTTTAGTAGAGCCACTAAATTATGGTATCGCGTTTGCAAATTATTTCTGCATCCGTCAGGAATTTAGTATGGAGCGACTAAAGTACTATATGACTAATTAGGGATGCACGGTTGCGATTTCTCAGCAGGCCTATACGTTTGTCGAACAGGTTGCGGTTTTCACATGTGAGGTTTTGATCTCTCCCCAAACAACCAACTAAAAATATCGATGAAAATACTGTTGCAAAAGTTGTCTTTAAAAGATGTAGGGCCTATAGACCTATAAAGTTGAGCTTAACCTGCACCAGTTAGCCTATTCAAATCGTGATAATTAGCAATTTCCTGAAGGATCTTTGGAATCTCATCATAGCACCCGGGTCTGAACTGCTGACGTGTTGTGAATTTGAAGAAAAAACATTCGCCGTTAAGTCCGTCGCAACTCGTAATTAAGCCGACTTAAATTGTTTCATTGTGTCGTGTTTGTGCTTCAATAAAATTATATTTCCTTTAGGTTACTTTGCTCTCATTATTAGTCATATGACACAGGACCTCGATCACCCGCGTGTAGGCTAATCCTATTACTATCTAGACCGTTATTAGGGCATATAATTTATATCACACTTTAGATGTACGTCCTGAGGGTAAGCAGAATCCAGACCTCCAGCCAAAAACTTGACGGAAGGAATAAACGAAAATTGATTGATTGTTAAATGTGGCAAATTATCTGTTTAGAAAAATGTCAGAAGCGAAATCGTCGAAGTTTGTTCCGCGACTGAAGGATTATCATATTTCAGAAGAAATTGGCTTTATGTTACCAGAACCACTGGTAGGTTTTATAAGGCCATGTGTTCTTGACACTCTCTAGGCCTATTTAGGCCAACCTCTGACTGCCTAATCGGCAACGCATTTGCTCTGCGATCTAACAACTGTATTTTTAGAGTCTGCTAAGAACTTCAATGCAACTCGATAACTATTCCCCAAGGGAAAGGAATTATCGCTAGCGGTAACGTTGAACTCTGGGATGTGGTAGACTGAAGAATGCAAATCCATAGATAATATAAGCGACGAAACATCCGCAGAGATAGGCCACACTGGGCATCAGCTGAGACCCATATAGACCCTAAGTAATTATTACAAGTATAGACCCTATGTGGGTACCATAGAGGAATATGGGTCGTATCGTAATCGAGTACTTATATAGCGCCACTCAAGATCAGAGACGCGAATATGGGCTCCATGTTGTCATCAGCAACGCAGGCACTTATTGATTTGGTGCAATCCAAAGCAAAATCTTCTATTGAAAGTGAATTGAATGAATTGAATAATTACACCTTTTTAAAGATCAGTATTGCATGTTATTTATGTTAAAGGGTTTGAAGTTTATAATAGTGGCATAGTGCAACATAAGAACATAAAAGTCTAACTTCAACATAAAAGTTGGCTGTACAAATGCAGTAAAATGCACAGGTGCAGGATATATTGAGGTCACAATTTAAAGCGAATGAAATCAGAAAATGTAGTAACCAAAAAACTTGAAACTTCTACCGGCAGTCCAGCACACGATCAATACTTCGCAGTTAGCACCAAAATCAATTATCATACTTAGTATATGTACCCTTGGAAAGCCGAGCATACTTGGAAGTTGGCACCAAAATACTTGTTACTTAGTACAACGCAAAGTGAGAATAATACTCAGCAGTCAGCACTCAAAATAATGAAACAATAGTAAGGTCCTAGGATGAACGAAGTGCTCGGAACTTCACAAGTCACAAGCTGTAACGCATAAACTAAATACTGTTCTTATAACAACTCACAAGAAATAACTTCAAATAAGAAGATATTTGTGTTCCTATTGAGGACTAAAAACAGAAATAATTTCAAATGACAACAGAAACAAGAATCATCAATAACGAAGTGCAAATTATTTATGATGAACTAGTCATCATGCGAAAATTATTGAAATGAAATTGTCATGTATGATGTAGCCTAATTTGTGATGAACTCTAGCTAAGTGGTAGTGACTAGTCTTTAATCGTGGCAAAAAGTTTATATCTTGGTCTAAGCTCATCAACATTCCTTTTCTTCCCTGTTGGTTTGTCGTTGGCACCATGCCTGCCTTTTTTGAACCAAGATAAGACATACTCGTGACACTTGAAAAATTGCACAGCAGGGCCATTAACAGCTATCATCAATAGAGCACTGACAGTTTCAGTTTTTAGTCGGTTTCTTGTGTCTGTGTGCTGGAGATTCATGGAACTAAAACCACGCTCGCAATCTGCACTGGAGATAGGATAAATGGACAGTTTTGTCAGCAATTGTTTTAGATGCATTCCTACTTTCAGATTATCTTTAAAAGTAGCAAAATCTGATAGGATTTCAACACTCGCCATAGAACTGAAACAAAGTTGCTTGCAGAGAGCAGCAACCATACAGCGTTTTTTCTAAGTCATCTGTTGGCCAGCTTGTTGGATTCAAGACATTTGCAAGCTTCAATGTCTCTGTGCAAGGGAATCGTTTAGCTATATTGTCTAACAGACACTGGTAGAATTGACTTCTGAGACTGGTAAAATTTGCAAAGTCAGTATCGGTCCGAGGTGAATTGATTTAAGTTTGCTGCTTGCATCAATATTAAACACACTCTTTCAGAAACCTCAACCGATCTAATCTGTAGCCTACTGTAGTCTGTAGGCCTACATTTAAGTAGGCCTAAGTTAGGCTATGTAAATTTTAACAGTGACTTACAGCTTTTCTCATCCAGATTTGACTAGCATTCAGAAATCGTGAAAAGAAATACAAATTATACAATCATCTATTATCGCTCAGTTTTGTTGTTTTTGTTGTTTGTTTCTTCTTCTTTAGAGCCTCACAACTGTCAACTGTTGAACGAATGAGGAAATGAAACGAATAAGTCCTACTAACTGCTTGCAGTGGTCCAATTTCGACCCCCTCTTGTGGCACTGGCCGCACTGCCAAAAGAGGGGGTCGAAATTGGACCCCCACACCTTTTTTGGAGGTCGAAGTGTGGGGGTCGGGCCTTAGCAAAGAGGGGGTCCGACCCCCCAACCCCCCCGGCAAATCACACACTGGTCGTATCGTAATCGAGTACTTATATAGCGCCACACAAGATCAGAGACGCGTATATGGGCTCCATGTTGTCATCAGCAACGCAGACACTAATTGAAAGCTGCCTTAGTAGCCCATGTTTGTAATTAAATTGGCTCACGTTTTGAGTAATTACAGCAACGCAGCACTGATTGTATTGCATGTTGCCTTTCATGATGGTCACTTGATATTTCGAGCATCGTTTTCATTTACTGATCGTGCATACACATTTTAGTACAATAGGATGTAGGTATAATATTGTAGTATAAAATTATTACAAGTTGTCAAGTATCACGGACATTATCATTGAAAACATAGCCAATATTTAAGTAATTTTGAACGGAGTGTTGTTTTTTAAAGGTTGAACTGCCAGAATATTTTGAACCATGGAACAAGTTGAATAGAGACTTAGTCGATCTGCTGTCCAATCACAGATTACGAGTCGCTGTTGATCAGGTATCACAAAAGCTTATAGACAACTCCTTTGTTTAATTGAGGATGTAACCTAGGTTAGATTAATTATAGGCCATAATCTGCTGAAGACTATAGGACTATAATTCATCATTGCTGTCTTTGTCGTTATAATAATCATTATGAGCATGATCCTTAATTTCACATTTCTCGGAAGCCGTGGGTTTTATCCGTGTGTTTTATGCCAACAATGGAGAATAAGAGCGCGAAAAAGCGGATAACTAAAAACCCAATAGGCTACTGGCGTCATATCGAGGAAATAGCCTACAATAGCTTAGGGCTTACATAATAATCCAGAATTCAAGAACTTCTATGCATCCTCTGTAGTAATGTTTAAGGCATCAGTCGATGGTCGATACTAAATGAATTCGTTGTCCGTGCCAAAATCAAGGTTAGCCTAAATCCGCGTGAAAGCCAGGAGGGAAGTCCAAGAAGACATGGAAACAGACCACACGGAGAAAGCAGATCCTAGCAGAGTCTTTATTCGAGACTAGCAGTTGGGTTAAGTTAAAAACTTGGTAACTGGAAAACAACTTTTCCAGTAGCTTGACTGACTGGAAAATGTGATTTAAAATGTGTAATGGGCGTCAAAAAAGAAAAATAATCTGGAAGTTTCGGGAACGCCCCGGTAGAACTACTGGTATTAACAGTGGCAGTGTCTGCCGACAAGAAGCCTTTCCTTGTTCGGGTCCAATATATAATTATTGCACACTGGCAATGGTTTACCTTATCTTTATAGACTGACTGATTGCTAATTTGAGTAAACGAAGGCTTGCAGATTCATTCAAACGTTAGCCATAACATGTAACGCTTATGAGCGATCTAGAGCTAAGTGTAAACGAAAATGATTCAGTAGAACTTCAATTTCTGTTTTTCAGATGCCATTACTCGACGCTTCTTTGCTATCAGGACACAGACAGCTTCGATTGGGTTTCATGTTTCTGTGTTTCATCGGCGGTGGATATATTTGGCAAGATGGTGAGGATAATATGCCCAAGGTTAGCAGATCTTACCTGCTCAGTTAACCCAATACGTCAGCAAAATACTGATTGAGATATAAATCGTAATTTCGAGATTTCCACAGCGCCCAAAAAGCGGAGTCGCGGGAACCAGCTTATTCACAGGCGATCACAAAGACAAATTATGCAGTTTGGATACAATACTATTTTACGTCGTCAATTTTCATTTGGTTGCGCACATGAGAGAATTGTACGTTTATCTATGTTTTCAAGCAGTAGGATACAAATTGGTACCGGGCTGTGCGAGCGACCGTATGTGGCCTTGACCCTGCTACTTTTTAACAAATTGATCAGCAGGTGAGATCCTTCACCATCGCTTCCCGTTTAAATTGGTCTTCCAGTGGGGCAGGAATCAGTTGCATGAATTGGCCTTTTGGACATTTAGCTAACGAGACCAGTCAACGGCAAGTTCCAAGTTCTACGATGCACTGAGTCTGTTATAGGCCTACGTGCAGGAATGTGGTCTTAGCTGCACGTAGGCCTATAAACAGGTCCAGTCGTAGGAATCAACTTTTACTAACAGGCACGGGGTTAAGAACATCAGTGAGGCAGAATTGTGGGATTCGTATACTGCCTATTCAAAAGTAGTCCAGAGTAGCCTAGGGTTGTTTGCAATTCGATCATAAGTTACATACAGAAGGTCCTACGCTGGCTTCCTGCCCGCAAACATATTGTATACAGGATTGCCTCTTTGGTGTGGCGGTGCCAGCTGAGCCTTGCTCCAATCTGTTAGCGAGACCTCTGGCGGGGACCAAGTATAGTCGCTCCCTCCGCTCCGTTGGGGAGGGTGCTCTTAGTTCCGTTCGCTCTCACAGCCACCATGCAAAACCGTACTTTCTCACGGGTCGGTCTGGAATGGGGTCCCCCAGTAGCTACGCCTACTTCCCAGAACTCGCTCTGGTTTGCGCTCTATATTAACCTTAAAACTGTTGTTGTTGGGCGTACTGGAGTTGGAAGCACCTCTGAGTATAGTTCCCTTGAAGAGGTGTTATATAAATCCTTGAATGATTGAATGAATAAGTTATTATACTTTGTCCTTGAATGGTCTTCTAACTTCAGGTCCTGCCAAGACAGTTGGCCATTCCTTGGTATTATCTTAGCCAGCAACTTGGATTGAAACCGATTATTTGTCAGGCTGCAATGGTGTATAGCAACTACATTCATCTTGATACTTCAAAGTAAGTGGTTTTTGGTAGAAATTTATTGCATTTTATACAGCTATCTTCCTGTTATAGGCCTATGTTTCCTTTAAAAGTGCACAGATGCTACAAGCGGCAGGTTGCAGAAATCTTCGCTCCAAGACCCGAATTGAATCTATTCCTCATGCACACAATTCGTCAAAGTCGTCCACTTTCAGTGGTTGGACCTTGTCTTTTGTCTTGGCCTCACCGACAAACCCATTTCTTGGGCCAAACTGGGACCCCACAGCTGACGCAACACGCCCCGAAATGAGTCCAATCAAGACGTCTGTCTTGGATCCTTGTGAATCTGTGTCCTGTTTGCTAGGACAGCTGAATGAATCTTCCGCCAACACGTGAAAACTATTTTCTTTCACTACAGTTATCTGGGAATGTTTCCGAGAAGATATAAACGTTGTGGATGAACGATCAAATGAATTAATGAATTTAATACCTTATAAATTATAGTTAGATAATACCTGACACGAAGTCTTAGAGCTTTGTAAATACAGTAGCTAGGTCTACTAGTTGGCCTACAGAAAATGAAACGGGTAATGTCTCAATTTCCATTGCAAAAAGTGTAGGACTATACACAGTCTCACCATTTTCAAATTAACTGCAGCTGTCTATAGATGTAAGTATAAGATAAGGTCTATTTTAACCGCCATATGGCAGCGATAGTGCTTGGATCTAGCTTTGACCTGTAGGCCTAACCTACGTAGGCTATGTCACTATTTTAAAGCGCACTATCATTACAAAATGAAGGCATCACAAACACTCAACGGGATTACTTTGACCGTGATCGCCTCGTTAGTCTCAATTTATCAAATGTTTTTCCATTTAGGGCCTATGTTGTTTTTGTAGACCACTTGCTTTGGGGTAAGTACTTAAGCTTGCAAAGAAACTCTAAAATCGTAACAAATTTCTTATTATTGTATTGTATTTAGGAATTTATTATATGACATTTACGTCATCATATTAGGCCTAGGGCCTACATCACCTGCCTATTTCTAGTGCATTCAACATTGAACTGAAGCAAAGGCGTAGGCTTCATTTAATTTCATCATATGCCATATTATGCTGTGAATTAACATCGGTTATTTAAAGTTTTGATGTGTGAAAACTTTTACAAAACTCATTGCGCTGTTTTGTAGGACTTTAGGGTAACGCGGTCATTTAGTCCAAAAGTGAAAGTGCAGTTTTACAACACTGTCAGCTTACGAATTTATTTTATGCAGTGACAATTTTTTATTGAATTAAAATGGAAATTGTTTAACTAATAATGACATTAATAATTATAATTCTTAATAAACAGTTTGCAATTGAAAACTCATCATTTTCAGGAATATGAAATTGATAAGCAAGTTTCCAGGTGACGAGCGATTTGAATGGTTTGTACTTGTGACAACACAGGTGGAATTAGATTCAACTGTGGGAATTAAGGTTAGTTCAGAAATTCTTCTATTTCTTCAGCTTGGACTATCAGTGATGCCAGTCTTGTCAAAACGTCAGACGTCGTCAAAAGATCATTGTTTTCTGCATAATATTTAACAAACTATAGTTAGTATCCTGATTGACTTGGACAGGACTGTAGCCTACTATTCCCAAGGTAGACAAAGTTGACAGAAACCAGTCTAGGTGTTGCTCAAGACATTAAGAATATGGAAAAGTTTAGTCACTTTTGATGTGTTGATATTACATGATTGTGATAAATATGACTTCAAGTGCTGCTGTGAAATGTTACTTGAGCTTTTTCTAGCAGCTGTACTCCTACATATACGTGTAATCTATTTAAGCAGCTATTTTAAGAATTCTTTCGTAGGCCTAACATTCGGCGTTTGACCCTGCTTGCAAGTAATTTCCGTAGTTCTGTGCCGAACTAGGGCACAAGTTGGCGCTTTATAGTTTGGCGCTAATAAGTTCTCCTACAGTGCAGTTTGGCGCCTTAATTACTGTTGTCGGCCAGCACTGCATAAGGGCGGCAATTATTGATCGCTGCCAGCGATCTAGTTCGCGCCAGTGACCAGCGTTGGTCAATTTCTGGACTCAGGTCTTCTAGTCGCAGGAACATTGCTTCAGGACCGCACTAACGAACTGACGGTGCGCGTGATGAATCCAACGCCACAAGACGTACGTCTGCGCCGAGGCTTACCTTTTCCGATCGATGAAGTAGAAATCCTTTCAACGATGCCCGCAAAGCCAGAAACTGATGATCACTGTGCTGTGAATGAAGTAAAGGAAGAACCGGTCTCAACCGATGCTGAAGAAATCCTTTCTCCACTCTGGAACAACGTCTCTGAAGAGGTGCCAAATGAAGTAAGAGAACAACTTCGTCAACTGATCTTGCAGAACCATAAAGCTTTTTCACTTCACGAATGGGACTTGGGCTATACGAGCCTACTCCAGCATCGAATTGATACGGGTGAAGAAAAACCAGTTAGACAGTCTCTATGCCGACAGCCGATGTCACTGCTTCCGCTGATAGATGAGCACATCGACCACATGTCGCGCATGAAAATAACTGATCCTTCTTTGTCGCCTTGGTCAAGCTTCGTGATCAAAGTAAGGCAGAAATATCCGTATCGCTACCTCCCCTTCGTCCTCCCAGCGTGTCGAGCTAGCGAGAGCGAAAGTACCGGCTTCACTCCCAACCGCCTTTTCCTCTCACGCGAGCTGTGCTTGCCGATCGACTTAGTGTTAGGCGATTGTAGGGTCCTGCCTGATTGTTTGTCTGTTGATGCTTTTGTTGTAGAACAATTATCAAAGATTCAAACTGATTTTGCATATGCTCGAGAATTTATGCAGCGCCAAGCAACTGTTAGAGCTTGTAGGTATGATTTAATGGTGAGAGAGACAAGTTTCCACCCCGGAGATTTTGTCTGGTATTTTTATCTACGCAGAAGGTCAGGGTTGAAGGACAAATGGTCGAAAACTTATATAGGGCCTTACCAAGTCTTAGATAAGCTCAGCCCCGTGCTGTACAGGATTCGCAAGACGCCGAAGTCTCAACCGCTTATTGTTTATGTGGATAAGCTGAAGAAAGTCAAAGGAGAGCTCCCTTCAGATAAGGACGCCTTGGATGCCACTCTGGATCCAGATCCGGAAGACATTCTGGAAGATGCACAGTCTTCCGATATGTTGCCAGGGCGACCCAAGAGAATGAGTAGAAAACCGGCTCGATTTTGTGATAATGATTAATAATGGACTTACCTTGCTCTCTGTTGGATTAATTGTGAAAATGTTCTATAGTAGTTAAGGCAATTGCATAGACGATGCCTTGCTGTTGTTGATTAAGGATTTATGTGAACGATTAATGATGCGTGAATTATTTTGATACTACGTGTTGCTATAGTAACATTGCTTAATGTATATTGTCGAAAATCTATATAGCAACCAACGTGGCCTTGCCTCCCTTTTGGAGAGACAACGAAAATTTCCAAGGGCTTGGAAATTTTTCCCTGGGGCCGGGAAAGTGTGCCGAACTAGGGCACAAGTTGGCGCTTTATAGTTTGGCGCTAATAAGTTCTCCTACAGTGCAGTTTGGCGCTTTAATTACTGTTGTCGGCCAGCACTGCATAAGGGCGGCAATTATTGATCGCTGCCAGCGATCTAGTTCGCGCCAGTGACCAGCGTCGGCTGAGCGCGGGATTCTCGGGCGGGAGCCGACGCCTATAAATACGGCTCCGCTCGCATGCATCGTGCCCAGTCGTCAGTCGGTAGTCAGCAGTCGATATTGATCCGTCGTCAGCGTAGGTCGCCTGCTGTGAGTTTGGTCTTCATGCGAATCCCGCCTTTCGCTTTTGGCGCGAAACCGAGTTGGCGCGCAGTGTAGTGAAGCAGGACAGAGTGTCAACCGTGGAACGACTACGATTGCCTGATCGAAGGTCTAGGGTTGGAGGCCTGCTGCACTGAAGTGGTCTAGTGGACGACTGAGTTCCTTCTGGGTAGTACGTCGTACTTCTGGTTTTCGGTTTTCGGTTAGAAACTTCTTGTGTCTATTTATGTTTACATGTAATCGAGCGCTACATGAGCTCAGTTGATCTACAGTAGTAATTTCGTGTTTTATTAATTATTGATGACAGTTTAATCATTGGACATTATAAAGCATACACATGTTTAATGCCTAGAAGTTCTGGCGCTGTATAAATGATTTATATCTCTTATGTTTTAAATAATTAAAGCTTTGCAAATGGAAGACGAAGTGTTTTCAAATGACAAAACAATTGAGAAGCCTAGTGTTCTTGACACTTTACTCAAGAGTCAATCGGAAATGGCAGCCATCTTGAACTCCTTAGTGAGTAAGATGCAAAGCATGGAAACCAGATCACGGTTTCTTGAAAGTGCAGTTGTGGGAAAGAAGGACCCAGATACCCTGCGAGGTATTGGTCTGCCCACAGCAGAAGCCGCGGATATAGCGCCTGGCCAAGGTACCCTGGTAGATAGTGACATTGAAAGTACAAATGCTTCTGTAGCGCCATCGCAACAGACGTTGCGTAGAAGCGCTAGACTCAGAGATAAAACCCTTAGAGTTTCATTACCTCATACCGGTGAAACTGGCAGCATATTCATTGCTACGCCAGGGGTTCGAACCCGGGATCAGAAGTCTGTTGAGAAGGAGATTTTCCCACAACTGCCCGACCCAAGCCTGGATAGGAAGGGGGTCGCCACAGTTCAATCAATCAATCAATCAATCAATCAATCAATCAATCAATCAAGTAGTTCATCAAGTAGAGCAATTTTCAATCTAGCATCGAACCTTAAAGCTAAACGAAACAAAAACAGAAAAGGGCAATAAACTAATAAAATAACAGTACGTAGGCTAATAAGGCTAGTTATTGGTGATGTCGTCTACCAAGTAGGCCCTACCTAAGCATGAAACATTTTAGAAATCTTTGAAGATTAGACACCTGTTGAATAAAAAAGAGGAATTCTTCTCCAAACACCAAGGCCAGTAAATTTTATGGAGAATTTCAGTGGGTTGAAGTGGGCATATATATTATATATAGCGCGATAGAGTTTAGAACTCTTAATAAGGTGGGATGTAGGCCTACAATGTATATCAGCTCCTTGCTGATAGCATCCTGTAAAATTTGGAGGTAGAAGGTCATGGGCGAAGCGGTACATAGGCTAATTAAAAATACCTATCTGGAAGACCTTTCTTTGGTGGAACTTTAGTAAATTGAATTCTGGAAATAATGGGCTTGTATGAGCAATTGACGAAGCTCCAGCTGCAATGCGGACACGTCGCTTTTGCAGTAATACTAGCTTATAAAGTCTGGATTCGTACATAGATGCCCATGCGAAATTACAATACGAGAGGTAGGGATATAAAGTAATAATACAGCTTAGCTCGATTAGAGGAAGGGAGTATATATGGGAAATACCTACTGTGAAGTAGGCCTATGCCAACATTTCTTTGCAGTTTTTGCGGAATGTGATCATTCCACGTAAGGTGTTGATCAGCGTGTAGGCCTACTTCAAGAAATTTTTCGGAATTAACCTGAGATATAAAAGTACCATTAATAGTTTTGTATTTGTATCGTTTTGTATCTTGTTTCTGCATTAAAGTTTCAAAAAGTTACTGAAGTCGCTAGTCTGACTTCTACTAATTTTATAATGTTGATTATCATTAAAAATCAAGCTACTGTAGAAATCTTTAATTCTAATCAAATCAACTAATCAACTAAATCAACTAATTCTAGTTGAATTTAGTTTCTGCTGGCCAGTGTGATTCTCGTTAACGATAACGATAACGAAAATGTTCGTTAACGAAAATAAAATGATTTCGTTAACGATAACTATAACTATAACTAAAAAATATCATTAACTATAACTATAACTATAACGAAAATAACAGTAACGAAAATTCATCTTTATTTTCGTTAATACAAAAATAAAAATAGGAAGTGCAATACGGACGATTCGACATAAATGAGAACGACAAATGTGATATTTTTATCATGCAATTTGTCAGTTACTTCGGAAACTCGTGTATTCGTGAAGCTGAATGCACCCAAGCTTCAAAGCCTTTCAAAGCTCTGAGCAAATTGTGAAACAACGTGTTAATACGCACAATTTTGCTTATAGCCATTATTATTGTAAATTAGTAGTAACTAAAATTAACTAAAATAAAAATCCATTAACTATAACTATAACTAAAAAATAATACTAACTATAACTATAACTATAACTAAAATAAAAACCATTAACTATAACTGTAACTATAACTAAAATAAAATCTGTAAGGAGAATCACACTGCTGCTGGCCATTTGAGTTTTAACAATTGAACACACAGTGATGATATTTTTGCCAGAGATCAGCTGCTTGTTTGAGGAGGGCTACAATTTTATGAAATGGGACGTTGCTAAATGTTACTAGCTGTTCATTTCTCATTTAATTTTTTAAAAGTCTGGTTTAGTTGGTACCTTGTTTGAGTTTAGGCGCTTGTCAAGGCAATGGATGCTGTCCTGGAGAATGACACTGAAGTCGTCTGCAATTCTCTTGAAGCAGTAGTTTCTGCACTACGCACAATGAAAACTACTTTGACCCGCATGCATGGTTGGTGTTATCATCAGATTGTTGGTTCCAAGACCATTCTGAGGTTCAAGAACATATTAAAGTCTTAAGTTTAATCTAAACATTTGTTATTTAACCGTGGTGAAGCTATGGTATGTATCATGCTACTGTTGTGGTAAGAAAAGAATGATTGTTTTATCCAATAGCCTACAATTTTTCTACAAAATTTTTAAGAGTTGTCTGGTATTACGGTAAAAATTACTTCATTTTCTTCTTCATGAGTTGAATACTGGTATAGGACTAACTGGCAACTTTAATCAGAGTATGGCTGTATTTTTATATATTTTATCTTTTCAGAAAGATTGCCTAGTTCCTTCTTTTATAATGAGATGCGTCCTTTTCTTTCAGGGTAAGAAAACATTTTGTCTTGTAAACTATTCTCTGTCTTTTTTCAATTCAAATTGACCACCGACAACTTTCCTTTGTGGCCGTATTTGCTGCATTCCACTTATTTTCTCAGTTGGTGTATGAGATCGTAGATTGTAGGTTTCTTCTTTTACTATTGAGTTAACTTTCAGGAATGCACATGAACGAGCTTGCCAAGGCCCTATCTCACCGTATTCAAAATTGTAGCGCAGGATTGCTATGCCTAAATCTGAGAAAGAGAGGCCCACCCAATGCCCGACAAGTATGAACTTTACCATTTGAATAAGTGGTGATAACCTGAAATTCGAAGTCATGCCATTGACTTTTTTATTTCTTTGATTCTTTCCTTTACTTTCTATTATTTACTTGGAAAGACCTAGAAATGTTTGGTCACATTACGTAATAAATTGAGACAAAACAAAGGGCTTTCTTAAGCTTCTTCTCATAAGCGCAGTCAGGTGACCATAATTTCAGCATTTCGGATGGGTTCGTTAAACTGTGCTCTATAAAGTACAGCTGAACATGCTGTAGCACGGCTTCTGTTAGCTATTTTCAGTTCATTTTACTTTGTATAATGTATGCATATCATCGGCATTGTAATAAGAATGCTGTGAAGGTAGAGTTCAAGTTTACACTTTTGCAGTTCATAGATTTCTTAAATATTTGCAGGTATGGTGGGAAAGGATCCAAAATTCCAGAAGGAATAATATTTGATGGAGCTTGTGATGTTCCTATTTCCGTAAGATTCGTTTTTAATGCAATGATTAAAATGAAATTAGTATGGGTTTTATTCAAAATAACATTTTTATAGGTTTAGGTCCCCCTTTAGGTAAGCAGTTTACTAGAAAATGCATGCACCTATGCATTTGTATGTATGGAGATGTGTAATATGTACATTGACCATTAACATAGCACCGCTAAAGTGCCTAATAGAAGCATCTACCCTCTCCAATATAGCTTAAATTGTATTGAAATAAGTAAAACACATACTGGGTTGTCAATCACAAAATAAAGAGTGCTTAGAAAACTGGAAAAGTCACTGCTGTTGGGCTCCTATATACACTGATCCCAACTAGCGGATTCACATTTACAATTCACATTTGGTTTCCTGTTCAGAATTCTCATAAAATTCTGCATCTATGTATACTTGTATGTATCCAAGTACTTATAATATAGCACATTATAAAGTTACAGCGTTATTAGAGCCTCGCAGAGACGCTGAATCATAACTATCTACCAGTTACATTATATTTTACTCTTTCACAACAAAGATATTAAGGCAAATCATTGCAGAGTAATTTTGCACCTGTGTCAGCAATTGTCCCGAAAGGCATGACAATGAGTATTGTTTGATTGCCGCACTTACAGAACAAACGTGGAACAAACATTTGTTATGGGTCATTTTGCCTGACAATAAATTGCATTTTACCTGATGCACTGAGATTCAAAGTATTACATATAATTATAAGGATCCGATGAATTAAGGATTGTGTTCAAGGGTGTATTGTATATACATATAATTGCTCTATTTTTCTCATCCGTTATGCAGAATACCATCTATAGATGAATTAAGGATTGTGTTCAAGGGTGTATTGTATATACATATAATTAATTGCTCTATTTTTCTCATCCGTTATGCAGAATACCATCTATAGATGAATTAAGGATTGTGTTCAAGGGTGTATTGTATATACATATAATTGCTCTATTTCTTTCCGTTATGCAGAATACCACTACCTAGTGCATATTTTAACGGAGTTGGACTACTGGGACAAAGTCGGCTACTCTACTTTCAATGTTATTGGAAACTAACATGAAAGTAGAGTATTACCTGGGACAAATAATAATTATACTCGTTTATTGAGAAAGACAACTCTAATTGGCACACCGCAATCAGTTACAATGTCAAAGAGTTTATCACCAAATCACCAATACTGGGACAAATCCTAAAACTACTGGGGCAAATCCTAAAACTACTGGGGCAAATCCTAAAACTACTGGGACATTTATACAGTTAAAATATGCACTGCCACTACATGAACTTAATTCATACCATCATTTCCATGACTCACACTTATTCTGTTGCATCCAATAGCTTGTGATCAGGCTGGTTTTTATTGTTCCCACTTCACTGGACACATCTATGAGAAATAGAATTCGAATACATCAACATTTATATAGCATCGTAATCGTAATCTCCGAACTTCTAAAGCGCCACTCGAAACCCAAGCGCAGGGCACCAGCTTATTCACGAGCGTTGCGTCGAGTCAGAGGGGCTGTCCAAAAAGCTAGTCTAAAGGAGACCCGAGTCCGGTATCCAGATGGTCAGAGGGGCAGAGTAGCTGTTAAGGTGGGTGTCATTTAGTTCGAGTATTGGAATGTGGACGGTCAGATGAGTAGGAGCATGAATTTCTTGAAGGTGTGAGACTTTAATCTTGCATGGAAGCCCGAGGGGTGATAGATAGAGAGCCTGAGGCAGTTGATGTTGGGTGACTGACAAAGATGGCGGAGGAACCTAAAATTTTGCGGAATTCAGGAGGCAGATCGTTCCAGAGACGTGGCGCAGTTTTGGAATCGCTCGGTTGGAGAACTTGAGATGAGTAGTGATCGGAGGTCGAGGAAGACTGAGACAGGAAGATGATTGGGTAGAGCAGTTGGCATAGCATATAACTCTCAGTCAATAGGTTTTAAACTGCTTTTTCCTGTGGTGATTATGGCTGTATCCCTATATTCCTTATTGTAATCATTATTGCACTACTTATAAAATGATGTCAAAGGTTACATAATGTCAAAGGTTACGTAATGTGAAAAGTTCAAGTTTTCAGCTTATTGCCATAATAAACTTATCTGGAAATGTTTTGTACGAGTATTTCTGTTTCTGGAAGGTCACTGGTGGAAGTGCAGCTCAGAGTTCTCCATTTCAGTGTTTTGATGTTGGATTGGGCATAAGCCATGGCGATGGTAAGTTTTTTCAGACATCGTTAAGTTTAATCATGAATTTAGATTTATAGTTTTGAACACGTATTTTGTATAAGTACAAACGTCTTACTAAACCATGAACGTTCTTTGCATCACTTGAATTTGTAATGTACTCTAACAGAAAACGGTACAGAGCCTTTAATTTACTTGCATGATTCCTATGTAGCCAAGCCATGTTGATGTACGTTCAATGGGCTTACCTGCAGTTTTAAGTGAATTTTTTCAAAATTGGTTATTTTTAAGTTTTTGATTATTTAACGCTTGCAGCACAAAAGTATTTGGATGAAATACGGACCTATATGCCACCTGCTCATGCAGACTTCATCAGTGCCTTAGCTCAAGGGCCTTCAATCAAAGACTATGGTATGTTTTGAGAACTCATTTTTTATAGAAAAGTAGCGTGGTACTCTGTACATAATATTATGACTACTAGCTTTTGTATTATGCTTTTTGAAAAAAGCCATGCATGAGCGCCTCAATAAATTTATCTCTAAATCCAATATCCTCTTCCAGTCACAGCATGGATTCCAGTCCGGACACTCAACCTTTATGCCATTACTTAGCATGCAAGATAAACTTTCTGCAGCAATAGAAAGTAATGAATACTCAATAGGAATTTTCTTAGACTTAGCAAAAGCATTTGATACTATAGATCACAATATCCTGCTAAAAAAGCTAAGCATCTACGGAATTAGAAATACCCAACTTAACTGGTTCAAAAGCTACCTTGAGAATAGAGTACAACTAGTTAGTTGCAATGGTGTACAGTCTACTCTTAAACTAATTAAATATGGAGTGCCACAAGGATCTATCCTAGGCCCCTTACTATTCATACTCTACATAAATGATCTACCCAATACCTCACCTGACTTATTCTTTATACTATTTGCAGATGATACAAATATGTTTAACTCCCACTCCTCAATAGACACCCTAATTAGCCACACCAACACCGAACTAGAAAAGGTAGCAGAATGGTTTCGAGCTAATAAATTAACCCTCAACTTAGATAAAACAAATTATGTTTTATTTAGATCCTATAAGAAATCGCCTCCTGCTGCTTATCCAAAATTATGCATCATGGGTACCCCTATTACCAAAGTTTCATCATCTAAGTTCCTAGGAGTCTATGTTGACGAACATCTCTCTTGGAGGGAACATATATCCAACATATCAAGAAAAATCGCAAAAAATCTTGGAATTCTATCACGCATAGCTAAATTACTGCCACTACAGGTCCGCTCAACTCTATATTTTACTCTTATATATCCCTATCTAACCTACTGCAATATAGTGTGGGCCTCAGCGTATAAATCAAACATCTCTAAGTTGACCATCCTTCAGAAGCGGGCGGTTAGATTCGTTGCCAAAATCCCATATAGAGCTCATACAAAAGTTGCATTCCGCGACCATAACATATTAAGAATTGATCAGATAAGGCAGGTACAATTAGGGACCTTTATATATCGCTATACCCACAATTTACTACCCCCTGCTTATCAAGGGTTTTCCTCCTTAATGATAACATCCATCTACACTACTCAAGAAACCCAAATTCTCTCTATATACCGTTTGCCCGCACCAACACTAGACTCTCCTCGATAAAATGTGCTGGACCGAGAAACTGGAATAAGATTCCTCTATCCATCCGCTCACTACCTAGCCTTCATCTTTTTAAACGTGAGCTACGAGCCTACATTATACACGGTGCATAAGAAATTTGATCACATAGAACACCCATGCATTGATCTTCAAACAATGAACCGAATTACCCGAAACATCATTACTTTAGTTACTCCAGCGTAAAAAGTACAGTAGATGTGCATTTGTTCTATCTGTGTCATTAGTTAAGTTATTAGTTAATTAATATTAAGCTATTCTTAAGTTCGTTATTTTATTTACTGCTGGCCACATTATGTCATATGTTACATACTGTTCTCAGGTGGCCCTGGTTAGCGGGACCTCCGGCCCCTTCTGGGTCTCCTGTGTTACCCTATGTTGAGCCACCTCATTGTGTAAATTGTTATGTGTTATCTTGGGTTACAAAAATAAACGAAACGAAACGAAATATGTAAAATTTTCAAAATCTGTCATAGTAGTGTTGTATCAGTACTGCACTTCATGCATGAAGATAATATTAAAGTCAGTTCGTTATCCAGAAGACTACGATTTATCCAGAAATGCCTTTCATATAGGCCTATGCAGCAATGATGTTGTCAGATTTTTATATGTTTTTTCTCAAACACCATAAGTGATTGAGTCTTTTTTCATATTCTTCTTGTTTTGTACTATCAATGTTTGGTGAATTAAAGATTGATGTTAGAGACTAGTTTGTTATATTAGAAATACTTCAAGGTCTTTCGTTGCTGAGTTTACTATAGGGACGTACAAAGCTTTAAAATGGTTGAATATTGCAGTTGCTTCAAGTGATAATAACAGACTGAAGGAATTATACGCAGACTGCATTTCTGCCATGAAAGACTTCCGTTCCTATCATATTCAGATAGTTACAAAGTAAGTCAGTCCCGTTAATTTTGTTCCATTCTTTTTATTCCTTCTGTCATACTGTGTGACAAAACATGTTTGTGTTACAAATTATGGTCTCTACTTAAATGAAAGGACAACTGAGTACCACTGTGTACCACTCACCACTCAATAGTATTTTGTACATGACTTTCTTTCTTCTGATGACATAAACCAATGTACCTTATATAGCTGGAATTTCATAACAGAAATTTTCAAGCTTTATCTTATTATGTACAGCTTAATGAAGAATTGAACATTTACTAATAGTATTATGAAAGAGTTTGGGTTTAACTGTACAAAGATGTTTCTGATTTTAATGTTTCAGTATTGTAATGATGAACCCTAACTAGTACGTATAACTAAGCATAGTAATGTATTGTAATGTTGGATTGATACTCTACAAATACATCAGACCAGGTGACTAGGATGCTTTAAAAAGTTAGGTGCAGTTCTTGTACTCGATGCTTGTTACCCGTTGTTTTAAAGGTGTCTGCTTTGTACAGGTATGTCATGCTACCTGCAAAGCAGAAGAATGCTGACGAATCCCTTGAGAAAGGAACTGGAGGAACAGGTTAGCCCTTGGCCATCCGTACATGTAGAATCACGTGTCGTTAACAATGCTGTTCTACAGTTAAGAAATATGTATACCTGATTAACTTGGACATACAAAGTCAATTACCTCTTGGCATTTCATAACAGCCAAAATTGCCTATATGGGTACTAGAATAATATGTATTCTTATTTAGTAGACCATTGATTGCAAGTAAAACAAATAGTGTATCACTAAGCATTTTCAAATTGGACACTGAAGTTTGCATTAATATTTCATTTTATTTGTAACATTGTGCATCAAATTATATTATATGCATTTGCTATATAAAAGGGAGATTCTGGTTGCTTTGTTTAGATATAATTCCTTTCCTGAAAGGTATCCGAGATACTACTATCAACAATACGTTAATCTGACAAAACACTTCAAAGGCAAGAAGCAAAACTGTTCAACAAGAACCTGAAAATATAGAGCATATTTTCTTCTAGTTTCTCTTGTAATTGGCATTATTTTCATCTTATTAAAATTTATCTGTACAATACTTGCATTAAAAATAAGTTGATAGTGCATCCAGTATATTATTATTATTGACCAGCTCAGTGGGAGTTGTGGGAAGGGGGAAGCGCCCGACGTTTTTTATTGAAGATACAATTGATGTTGTTGCTGATGTGGTCTATTATTCGGTGCCCTAACTGTGTAGCCATGCTATGTATATTTGCACCGTTGATACCATCTATCATGGTGCCGTGAATGCATTTTCTTACCTGGAGCCGAGAACATGTAAGAAAGGCGAATGCTTTCAGGACTGTTGATTTCCCAGGTGATCTGCACAAAGCGGGTCGGTAGGCCTAATGATGCTGCACTTACACAGGTCATCATCAGAATACTCGGATATGGAAAAATATTTACCGTGAGCTGTCAGTGGCACAATCTCTGAACGTGGATGAAAATTGGCTTCCAACGTTTGCAACGTCGAAGAAATCTAGTTGCTGGTGCTTGACTGGTCATAAGGTTTATTCATCATGGACTCACCTGGTTATCTATCTATAGGGATTTCTAATTAGCCGTCATTATCACTGGACTAGCTGATCTTTAATTAAACTCGCCCGTGGTTCTATTCATTATGCAACGGATCCCTATACATTCTGTTGATACTTAAGGTGAAACATTCAGTGGAATGTGGCGTAGGACAAATTTACTTACCAGCTTCACCGTCTTGCACTGGTCACCATGATTTACTGCGTCATGAATAAAAATATTAATGTGACTATTAATGAGAATACTATATATATTATATACACACATAGTTATATACATACGCATACACATATATATTTGTTGAGACTGTTAAATGCTTAACGGCTGTGGTCTTAATGTACGCTTGGGTCAAACAGTTACCGGGAAGCATTATGTTACCATTATGGTTTCAGATAACTATAAGATTAAAAAGGCTCAATGGCTCATTGCTTTCCTACATACTAACTTGTAGCAGTCGGTTTTAAGAGGTCATCGTCATCAGTTCCTGACGCCAGCCATTTGGCGGCTATGGGTACTAATAAACGACCTCCATTGTCCTCGGTCATTTGTCAAGTCTTAAGAAACTTTAGAAACACATTCCGGTATGCACTTTATATTATTTGCAAATAGTTATAATATGGGTTTTTGGAATATATTGAGTACCGAACCTGGCTTATAGATTTAGTGTGTTTGTGCATGTGCATGTATTATGTACAATGTTGTACATCCAAGATATAGGCCCTATTCGTTGATTAAAATCATCTGCGTTATATATCATAGGGCCTACTAGTGATACCGCCGGGTAGAGTAAATTGGCATGCATATATGTATTCAGCAATTTCTAGTCCGGTTGCCATGCAGGACCCTACTATCTGATCCCTGTGCAATACAAAATATATCATATCGGGTCAATCATGGATCTGCTTAAATGTCGGTTTTATGGAAAGTATGTGTTTCTCAGAGAATTTCTTATGAGAATGTGTGTCAAAGTTCCAGGAATTAATGGCAGCAACACATTAACTAGGCCAAGTTGCAGAAATTGATGCCCAATAGTAAACAGCTGTGTTAGTTTTCGATTTGTTTCATTTCGGATACTCATTCCGGATTGATTCCGGATATTTATATAGCGCCTCTTCAAGAAGCCTACTCAGAGGCGGAAGAAATATAGTTATATACACCGTGAGGCATAAAAAAGGAAGCCCCTACAAAATCGTTATTATTTTTAACAATATTCAAACAATCTCAATGAAATTCATGAAATTTATAGCCAAATAGCAGGCAATGTAAACAAAATTACAATTTGTACTCAAACTGTCCGCCTTCAGCTTCTACGCATGCGCGAAGTCGCTTGCGCCATTCACGCACCGCCGAGTCAATAATTCGTTGGTCAAGATCGTTCCAAGCTTGCATGATTCGCTTACGAAGATCTTCAACATCACGGACCTTTGCTTTGTACACCATTTCCTGCATGCATCCCCATATTTGATAATCTACGGAATTCAGATCTCGGCTGTTAGGGGGCCATAGTGTTGGAATTATGAAGTCAGGAGTTTCATTCGTCAGAAGTGCAACCGTTTCTTGAGCTCTGTGCACTGGAAAATGTAAAATTCGGAGAATTCTCGAATTTCAGGTAGAAGGTCTTCCATGAGTAAAACATCTCTGTAGTAGGCCTATTGGCCGTTGATTTTTACCCCCGGTTCAACAAAGTGAATTGACGTGCGCCCCAGAGAAGAAACACCGACTGACACCATCAGGAATTTGCTAAACGTCGGACATGTGCGTAAAAGGCGGTCCGCTGCAATATATCTCTTTCGAGTTCCAACTGCTACATACAGACGATAATTTTGAGCATTGCTAGGAGAAGCAACTGTGAATAATTTTTTGTCAGTAAACCAGATGAAATGCACTAGGCTAGCTGGGTAGCGACTCAACAAAAGGCGACTGCGGTGCGTGAATGGTGCAAGCGACTTCGCGCATGCGTAGAAGCTGAAGGCGGACAGTTTGAGTACAAATTGTATTTTTTTTTTACATTGCCTGCTATTTGGCTATAAATTGCATGAATTTCATTCAGATTGTTTGAATATTGTTAAAAATAATAACGATTTGGTAGGGGCTTCCTTTTTTATGCCTCACGGTGTAGTTATAGTTAGGCCTATAGTTATCTGAAACCATAATGTGTGTATGAAAATTTCCAAGAACTGTGCTGTCCGTAACGCATTTACGAAAAACAGAGGGTTAAATATTAGGCCTACTCTTTTTAAAACACAAGTGAATGGGAAAAGTGGTGAAATTGTTAGTTTACAGGACCAAATATTTGTTTATCACGCAAAGAATACTGACGGAATTCGATTGCCGTAATTTCAGAATAAAAATCTGATTTTACCTCTTCCCTGTAATCTAGCATATCCATTTACCAGGAGTCAGTGAAATATATAGATATCGATGGTTGTGTCCAAGAATGTCTGGATATCGCTCGCCATCAGTAGGTTCGAATTAAACCACCTAAGTTGTCACAGTTGTGCAATAGGTAGGCTAAACCCGATAGCTGGCAATGTACGCAGTAGCATCAAGGGCTTCCATCCAAGGGTGCTTACATTTTTGTAAAGAATTTTATCGCCAGTTGAACCTTTAATCTGACACAATGACATTGACATTAGGCTATCTTTTGGCTGCGGGGCCCCAACATCCCTTTATTCGAGCAGCCTGTCTTAGAAAGATTAACTCTTTGATATCAACCACGGGCGTCGGTACCAGAAGTATTATCCCCACTTTTGACCTTTGAGACAGTAGGCTATGCTTGGTTTGTTATTTTTTACAGTGTACACCTCTCCCTGCTTCAGTCTCTAGCAACTAGTCCCTAGCAACCAGCATCCTCTCCTTCCTCTGGTCCCTAGCAATAATGTTTGATTAAAGGTACACAAAAATCAATACCAAGCTCATACTAAACTTAGTTCTAATGGGCATTGTTGACTCATGTTATCAATAAAGGAGTATAGTACACCAGTACAAAAAGTGGGGTTACGGGTACCCCGAAATATACGTCTATCAGGATGAAGGTATAGAAGCTGCAGTGATGTAGGCTACGACATGCATAATGAAATTATAACCTAAATAGCTCTTCTTGATTAAAGTAGTCTTTTAAATACATCCTGAAGCCAAGAAGGACTTAATAGCTACTTAAGTTTTATTTTTTGTTTGTTTATTTACTTGTGATGTTGAATGCAAATGGTTCAATAAACTCAAACTCAAACTTCATAGCTACGACGTTGAAATGGGGAACTTAACATGAATCTGATAAATCAGGATTCATTTTAGAAAATAGATTCCAGTACATGTATATTTGTGGATGCCTGGATGGCGGTTTACTCAGTCATCAGACTGTTGCTGTTTCAAGTTTGAGATTACAGAGTTCCATGACAATAAAAACACCAGTATACCTGGCTGCTCAAAATAATGTACTCTGGTCAATGTAGGATTATTTCCCTGTTTTTGCAATGACCTGAAAGTCAGCGTAAACATCTACTTGCATTCATGCATCAATTTTTTATTGAAGGAAAATTGTGAATTTCAGGTCATTTAGTGCACATGAAGTATTTCAGCGCTCTTTAACATAATAATTATTAACTCTTTATGTTACATGACTGCATGGCAAATAATTTTACATGACTGGCAAACAGAGTATGGATATGAAAGTCACAGAAAGTCATTTGGAATTCTGATGAGTTTGACCTACATGTTCAGGTATTTTCAAACTGTTGCACATGTTTGTGTTGATGCGTTATCACAAAACAAGCCGAGTCTCTTGAGTTCAGCTTTCAGCGCTGCGTGCATGTTTCGTAGATGCAATGAGAACGTGCATTGTTTGTTTTTTCTATAACATTGCATTATGCAAAAGCTGGGCATGCATGTATAATTAGACACAAGTAGATACATGCTTACATTGATATTCTCTGTATATAGATATACATATATATTTATCTATGAATACTTATATTCTATATTATAGGCTGTATATATATATCTGTTTTTATTGAATAATCTTTATATCGTAATCGTTTTATGTGCCAAAACGTCCACTGGTTGAGTCGGAAGTGGTAGCATTGTTGGCTGCTTAGCCATTAATTTGTCAGCTTTGTTACATGCATCGATGCCTGAATCTTTGGCAAAGCTCTTCGTCTGAGCCATTTTACAGACGCTCTTGCTGCCTCTGCTGCTGCCACTGCTGCTGCTGCTGCTGCTGCTGCTGCTGCTGCTGCTGCTGCTGCTGCTTCTGAACTAATGCCTTTAAACGCCGTGTCGTGAATAGTCGTTGGTCGGATATTAACGATTAGGCATCACGTTCAGCTTACGTTGACAATGGGTTTACCTGCATCTCCAGCGGACAGGTAGACGGATGAAGAGAAGGACAGGTAGACGGATGAAGAGAAGGACAGGTAGACGGATGAAGAGAAGGACAGGTAGACGGATGAAGAGAAGGACAGGCTTGGACGGACGAAGGGGGTGAATAGGCGTATGTGGAGGCAGCATCCGCGTATAGTGGGCGTCTGTCGTCGTCCGTGAAACGCCAGCAATAAATATAGTCCGCACTGAATGCTGAACGTCACGTCGTCCTGGGAAAGAAAGCCAGTCGTATACGGAGATCTTACAGTTGTCTTCATTTGGCAATTTCAGATTTGCTTTGAGGGAACCTACGTCAACTATTTGTTTGCAATATAATGTGATCGGACGCACCTGTAGAGGGCAGTGACGCGGTTTTAAGCACCGAGTTGCTTCTGATTGGTTTACTGTTGAGTCTGTTAGCACTTTGTCATGGCACCGATTTCATAACTCAGCTTTAGCCTACCTCCGTATTTTCCATTTGAATTAGTGAGGCGTTTCCAATTAGCAGGTATCAAAGCAACCTCTCCAGAAAAGGTCAACACACTATTTGGCACGGTTATTAAGCTAAGCTGTGGGTAGGCCTATATACATGGAGAATTCTAGTTGCACGGTAATTCTATTTCTAGGGTTTAACGTAGTTCCCATGTTGTTTAATACATCCCTGTTAACTGGAAGAGGGATTGCTTGGGAGCCAGAGGCCAAGCTTGTTTAATAATTGAGCGAATCAGACAACTTCGCCCTGGAGACGTACGCGGTTTAACAGAGATGAACTTATAGCGAGGTTGACAACTCAGTGTCTTCCTCTCACAGAATGTCTTCCATCAGTCGACTCGTCATGCACTGTACGTATCTCCCCATCTACGTTGCGGCTTACTTTTTGCAAGTTGTTGCCCTGGATTGATGCGAACAGTGAATCATCTATCCCTTCAGCTACGTGCACAAGGGTTCACCCCTTTCCAGTTCCACTTGTAAAGCGGCATTTCAATGGAATAAACCACTGCCGATTATATAGCTGTACTAATTAACCATAAAACCATAAACCCAAGTATCAGTATTGACAACGAAAAAGAAGTACAAAAAAAACTAGCAACAAGGGGAACAATAGGACTACGACCCTAAGGACTTAGGTCCCGCTAATGGACCATCTGTAACAAAAGCAAATTTATGGCAATACTATTAAATCACAAGTATGAGATATAACATTACATAATAGTTCTTAACTAGTTAACTAAGTCTAATAAATTTAACGAGCGCTGGGCAATCGGGGTGACAAAATGCGTAACAAAATGCAACTTAAAACACTTCGCTGAAGTATCATCTTCAGCATGCGGAATGATTGAAGTTTTTTATGAAAAGAAAGTAGCCTACTAGGCCTAACTGACTCAGTTGCCACATATTTTATTATTTTTAACGCTTTATAGACTATAACAGATACCAAATTAGTCGAATTTAATCAATCAACCTAAATTAATTTGTAAGATTAATCGATTTTTTAATCAGTACCAGCTGTAATATATAAATTGTATATGTATATATGTATATTCAGTCGGTAAAGCGTGCATGCAATTGATTCTTTTCTTTTTCATCGAGGACAACACTGCAGCAGCTTTGAGCTCGAAAGCCGTCAACTACTTTTTAAGTTCTGGGTTAATTCGACAAGTGTTTCAACTCGGCCACTGCATGCTCGCATCTTGGTGGTGCCAGTCCCAAGTCTGGATGAAGGAGGAGGAGCCTCCGAGGAGGGCGACACTAATGATCTTTATTATCAGACAGTATGGTTAAACTGAAAGTACTGCGACAAGTGTTTTGAATAGCAGAGAGCGCTGCTGAGAACGTCTGAGAACGGTGCGTGTAGGCCTATACGAGGATGAAGATATCGCCGTAGCGTATATATTTATTGCAACCGTGTCGCGAGATAATAATTGTGATTAATTCCAGGTGTACAAGCACAGAATTCATGGCGTCTGCCTGATCGGTTCCCACGAACAAGTGGCCTCTTCTTTTTAGGAGACTTAAAAATCAGCCAGCCTTCGTTCGGCACGTATACGCTATAGGCCTACTTGCGAAGCGGTTCGGCGCCATCGGTGATTGTCTCACCAAGACAGTGCGCCGTATCGAGGGTCATTAAGTATTATAGTGATGACCGTTACAATGGCTGGAGTGTGAGGAAATTAGATTCGGGTCAAGGGCGAAGCTCAGATGGGCCGAACACTCGATGAGCCAGCATGCAGAACACGGGTAATTTGACCAAGTTATAGCTTTTTCTCAGTAACATCATGATTTACCGCAGGTCACAGTTGGCTATGAACATGGCATCCTTGAACCATATCAGTTTCTTTGTGACCCCTTGCCTTTTTTTAACGGCAACTTACTGAACATCAGTTTTAGATAAAACTTAACCAAAAACTATGTGGTCATAATTTTGCATATTAGATGAATCATTCACTTCATTTTTCAAATTAAAGTAAGCGATTACCTTTCCTGAATTTTCTGCTTATTTGTTGTTTGCAAAAACGTAGGCTATGCTATGACACTGCAGGTAGCCTTCACCAGTGTCATAGCATAGGCCTACATGTAGCCTAAGTTTTTGCAATTCACTGCGGGAATTTTACTGTGTTCCACACACCGGTACATACCAGTTGTTGGAGCTTTTCGGGTAGTTCCCCGAGTAACTTACGGGGTTAGGTAACCAATCTGAATTGATATTTTGCGGGTCGTTCCGCCAGTTAAGCTCTTGCGGATGACTCCGTGAGTTGAAATATGCGAGTACTCCGCGAGAGTAACTGTGACTTTGGTTAGGTGGCCAAACCGAGTTGAGATTTTGCGGTTAGTCCAGCGAGTTGAGTCATCCGATGTCATCAAACCACACGGCACCAGTATGGAAACTTCTGTTTCTCTGTATTTTTGTTACGGAAGTGAGTTCTTTATTTCTCACGATCGGTCCTTCCCGAGCTCTGTTCAGCTTATTAATCTACCATTATCAAAACTCGACCGTCTCGCGATCAACAACAGGGTGGGCCCCAAGGCCCCAACCCTGTCGGATTAGCAGAATTAGCACCGGCCAGACAGTGTTCGGAGTGGGTGTCACTCGGGATCGCACTGATTACCCTTATTCTGGACGCCCTGTCATCCGTAAATATGTCTTTGTAACTCACCTGAATCCGGGCCATGATTTATTTACGCTATGCCCAGGCCCAGAACACGAATGTAAGCTATTGTGTTTGTCATTCTCAACGTAATTCTAAAGCACCGTAACTCTATGCGTACGTAGAGTGTAGCCTAGGCTATACGTACGCGCCACCACTCTACGTTAAAGGAAATGCATCGTGAGACAGCCATTGTTCAACTATTTCTCTGTCTACATTTATGAATGATCTATGAAAGCGCAGTCTGGCCTCCCTACCGTCTTTATTTTTTATAGTGCGAAATAGCACAGCAACTGAACGAAGGAAAACTCTTACTAATACGATACTCTAATTCTGCCAATTAATCATTGGACCTTGAAGGAGTGTTGTTTTATTTTAATTAATTAATTAAAGCGTTGAAATGACAAAAATAAACTCCAGTGCAGGCCTATACTGAACAACTTAGACATGGGTTAATTAAATAAGATAGCTTTTATTAATATAGCCTACATTCAAGCCTTGTGGCCTATCTGCAGCAGCACAGCCAATCAAGTGGCCGTCCGCTGATTCCAAAAGAGGTTACTATAGGCGCATGAACAGAATTTCATAATCAACCTTGTTAAACGCTGCGCCTACATCGAGAGAGCAAGTAGCGTGACAAGACCAGAATCAATGGCGTCGCATATGTTCGTGATGAGACTCAGCAGGACCGTCTTAGCAGAATATCTCTTGTTGAAAGCGGACTGGAGCTTCGGCATGAGGTGACTTGCTTCTAGGTACTTCACCATCTGCTGAGCAACTATACTTTCTCGATCAGCTTTTACATGTATAGGCCTATGAATGTAATAAAATTCGGGATCGGTCGGTAGGCCTAGTTGGCTGTGTTTTCGGATATAGACCCGGTTTCTTTGAGGATGGATGAACAATTGCGATCTTTTGTTTCGCTCGTAGACATTCTTCGGTCAACGACGAATTACTGAGACGCACGAGGAAAGGAAGCAACTCATCAGCAAATTCGTGCAGAAGGAATATCGGGATAAGGTCAAGCGCGCAACGCCATGGTTTCGCCGGGGAAGGTACGACGCTAACGATAGCCGCCGCGGGTGTAAACACGCCAGCTGGCGCCACCTTTCCATTCCCGATAGAATGTAGGCCCCAATGTGTAATAATTGTGTATTATGCATATACAGTGTTATACACACATACAAGTGTACTTATATGCATATCTATATTTAAATGTGCGTGAGTGATATAAGGGTAAAGGAGTTGCATTCCAAGTAATTGATTCGGGTTAGACTCCCGGCTCACGAACGCTGTTTGTACGATACGGTGGTCTATCAGTGACACGCTGGGTCGAAGATCATGCGAACCAAGAACCCTGGTAGACCCGACCACTCTACCGTTTCCATGGGCCGAGACTTTATTGGGCCAGAGCATCGCGGGACTTTCCGCTTGCTTCCCAGTTTAGGTCGGTAGGCCTACCAAACAATAGGTCTATTGTTTTGTTTCAGGCACGTGTGAGCAAACAATTGCTTAAGATCGTTACATGGAGTCGAATCGGCATTCGCATATAACATGGGAGTCATCCTTTGCAGGCTCAAGAGACGGCTAATAGGAAATGAGTGCAACCGGAAGTCCCAATCAGGGACAGTTGGACTCTGGCCTATATATTCATTTTGTGTAGATACATGATTGAGCGTGCGTGTGCGTCCGTGTGTGTGTGTTGTGTGTGTGTGTGTGTGTGTGTGTGTGTGTGTGTGTGTGTGTGTGTGTGTGTGTGTGTGCGTGCGTGTGTGATTTCGTGTGTTGCATGAGTTGGTGTGGTTTTCATGAGTGTAAGTAGGCTAATAGAATGTAAGTAGCCATATTATCCGTGCCTACCTGCTGTGTTTGCAGATGAGCTGTATGCCCTCGTACACCGTCACCGTCACCGTCGTCATCGCCCAACAGATGAGGACGCGCATTCTACTGTCACGCGGTTAAGTGCATGTTGCGTCAGTGGCTGGGGCTCAGTTGCCATTCAGCTGCTGCAGCTGTGCTTGGTGCCATTGGATCACTCAGTTTCTTGTTCGGCGTCTATTGCTTTGGCGAGAGAGCGTGAATGTTGATCAGGACTCGGCGAAGAACCGGCGTTTTATTGGCAGACGACCCCCGACGATCGTGCAGGTATGTTTATGTCACTTGATATTTCTCTCTTGATATTCTTGCTTCAAAGGAGGGCTTAAGCAACAGTAGCGGCAATCACAACTCCGATGCCTGTCACAGGGATTTGTTCCAATCAACGTAGGCGAGTATGAAAAATATATGTCAAGCACTGTTTGACGTAGATTAAACTTGCACTGTTGCTTATTACCTAATCTGCTATGCTTCCTCAGTGGTTACTTCTTAGTATTCTAAAAGATGACACTGAATTTAAAAAGTGCAAAAGATTTCCTCTGTCCTTTGCATTGAAATCGTTGTGTCATTATACAGTACCGGGTATGTTGCGATAATTACAGCAAATCACTACAAAGAGAATGTTACATTGCATATTTTAACTGTATAACTACTGGGACAAATGTCCCAGTAGTTTTAGGTTTTGCCCCAGTAGTTTTAGGGTTTGCCCCAGTAGTTTTGGTGATTTGTTGCAGGTAATACTCTACTTTCAATGTTAGTTTACATTGAAAGTACAGTCGTGGCAGACTTTGTCCCAGTAGTCCAAATCCGTTAAAATATGCACTGGAATGTTAGCATAATTATAACATGTGTAGCATAACATTATGAAAAAATAACATAATCTCATCTTTAAGTCTACACGCTGTTACAGAAAAATTATGAAACTTTTCATGTTTTCAACTAACAATGCTTTGGACAATTAAGCATGAAGTATTGAAAGTTATAGGCCTATTGCAATATAAAAAACCTCAAATCAGTTAAACGACATACATCATCTCGAGACCATTGTACTTTCTTATTTGACGGACGTTAATTCAGGAAAAGAATTTCCTTGCCTATAATTCATTTAATTAGTGTGCTATTTTGCAACTACATGATTGTATTGAGAACTTTAGACAGCCATTTGTGCAGCGCTCTCGAGAGGTTCTAAGTTTGTTGATAGATAGCTTACACACCTACATGCAGCTACGTGTATACATCCTAAACGCTGTCCAAGCACGAAAATTCTGTCGTGTGGTTATTGTAATACCATGCCAATTGATGGTACTTTTAATTAAACCATGCTTCATGATCACAGTAGGCCTACATCAGATATCTATCCAAGATCTGACATCCAATATGTAACATTGAGAATCTTCACGGAGTTTCCTAGAAAATCGGTGCAATAGGAATTCTTGATTACAATAAAAATTTAATATAATCAGTTAATAGTCGCTTGAAGTGAACATAAGGACTACTGCCGAAAATCATAATCTATTGGTTACACTTCTTAGACTTCTAGCTCAACATTCTCTGAGTGAGAAATGGCAACCAGGAGAAAAGCACAGAGGATTATAAATGGCCGTTTGCTTCTGCTCTGCATATTCTAGTATATGTATAGCATGAATTTAGCAAAATTTGCAAATTTGTGCATCCGGTTAGGGCATCATAAAAATTTTGTCACTGTAGGCCTTCTTGTAGAATTCTTCTTTTCAGAATAAGATGTAAAGTTGGTTTAGCCTAACTGACACTCGATGTTTGTTTATAAATCTGCTTTTGTGGGTTAAACTGTAATGATCGAGAATCAATTCAGTTAGGAAAAGAAGGTGTTACTGAGGTTCGGTAAACAGAAGACTGTCTTGTTTACGTACTTTGACACCGTTTTATTGAGGATATCATTGCATCTGCTGAAGCTCTGTTTCCGTTTTAGATTAAAAGCATCCAAGCATGCAGAAGAAGATTGAGAATTTGATGTATCAGGTGATGAGGATGGTTGAGTAATTTGCTGCAGCTGAAGTCAGAGCAGATGTGACGACGGAGCAGTTTCTACGAAATGGCGATGAAGTGGACGAGTAGGAATTTATTCTGGCAGTTTATTAGATTGTGTCTTCTACAAGTTGGACGGTCAGGTACGGAAAAGTTTTTTTTGTTTTCATTTACACATTTCTACCAGGATGGTCATCATTGACTTCATCATCACCATTGTTCTCATCGGTATTGTTAATTCTTTATGCATCACGTGATTATGATCAGAGGTGCATGAGATTCTAGAGGTTAGCATGCTGGACTGTCTATCAAGAAGTCGAGGACTCAAATTCCCACAAGGGCAGAAAGACGTTTCAAGATTTCTGCCCCATTGCACTTCTAGCGAACTCAGAATTGAAGTTAGTCAACTGATCTTACAGTGTCGGTGCAAAGACTGGATTGTGGAAGGGGAGAAATGGCCATCTCCACTCATTTGCTAAAGCTAAGAAAATTAAGTCACTATCACTATATGCCCGTGGCTCAGTGGTTGACTCTCGGGGTTAGAGTAAAGGGACGGCTCCTCCTATTCTTTACATTCTTATTCCTCTGCTTTCCAATATTCTTCTCCTTCACAATCTACTTTTTCACACTCTTGTTATCTGCAATATTCTTTGCATCTTTCTTAGCATTCTTCTTTCTCCTTCTTCTTTAAGTCTTTGCATTCTTATTCTTCTTCACATAGCTCTTCACAGTGTTCTTCTTTTCACATTCTTTTTAATCTTCTTCTTCTTATTCGCATTCTTCTCCTTCGTCACCTTTGTCTGTTTCTTCTTCATTTGATAATAGTTATTATACTGTAGAGAATCTGTCATTTCAGGTTACCAGGATATGATGCATGTCCTAATACAGCAGTTCATTTTGATACTTATGCCCTAATGATGATGATGATGATGATGACGATGACGATGACGACGATAACAACGACGACCATGTTAACGATGACGAAGATATTGACGATGATGATAGTGATGATAATGATAGTTGATAATGACGATGATGATGACGCCACTATCGTTGCCATAGATAATGGAGATGGTGACGATTATAGTGATAATGACGATGGTGGTAATAGTCCATTGTGGACAGAGGCGGATTAAGGCATGTTCAACATGTTCAGCAGAATAGGGGGCCCCATACTTGAGGGGCCACACATGCAAATGAAAAATTATAATTATTGTTATTTGCTAAGTCTAATCTAGGTCTAATATGCAAAAAACTCAAAACAAATAATTCGAAACTACTCATTTTAATAATACACAAATACACAACTTTCGCACATGTGTGGGCCCCTAGTTTCCATTATCAGGCAGATTCATCTATAGTAAGACCTATTTTTATCCATCTAGTTTAACTTGCGGGAATCTTGATTGATTGCTTGCTTGCTTGCTTGCAATCTTGCTTGCTTGAGCCACAGGCTAAAAAGTCAAATCTTGCGACGACTAGTTCGATCACTTACAATCATTCAATCGTCGTGAAACTTGGCAGACAGACTCGCCCTCGCACACACTTCATTCTATCAAAATTTCAGCTCCCCAAAAAGGCTAGCTTATAGAATCGGGGACTCAACTTTTCGAATCGGGGAATCCCCTTTTCCGAAACGCACCGTTGTGATTGGCCAGCGTTGTGATTGGCTGCAACAATAATGGGTGCGCTGCCTCGTTAAGCGTGCTATGTTGTAAAATGAACGCGGACTATTTTCAGAGTACACGTTATAGGATACTAGATGGATATAGTAAAAAACTTTGTTTTTACTATTGGTTGTTTTTTTATTCATCTAGTTTAACTTGCGGAAATCTTGCAATCTTGCTGCTTGCTTGCTTGAGCCACAGGCTAAAAAGTCAAATCTTGCGACGACTAATTCGATCACTTACAATCATTCAATCGTCGTGAAACTTGGCAGATAGACTCGACCTCGCAGACACTTCACTCTATAAAAATTTCAGCTCCCCAAAACAGGCTAGCTTATAGAATCGGGGACTCAACTTTTCGAATCGGGGAATCCCCTTTTCCGATACGCAGCGTTGCCATTGGCCAGCGTTGCCATTGGCCGCAACAGAAACGGGTGCGCTGCCTCATTAAACGTGCTATGTCGTAAAATGAACGCGGACTATATATTTGTAGAGGTAACTGCTTCATAAGACCCATTATAGGATACTAGATGGATATAGTAAAAAACTTTGTTTTTACGGGCTGTATTTTATTATCCATCTAGTTTAACTTGCGGAAATCTTGCTTGCTTGCTTGCTTGCTTGCTTGCTTGAGCCACAGGCTAAAAAGTCAAATCTTGCGACGACTAATTCGATCACTTACAATCATTCAATCGTCGTGAAACTTGGCAGATAGACTCGACCTCGCAGACACTTCATTCTATAAAAATTTCAGCTCCCCAAAAAAGGCTAGCTTATAGAATCGGGGACTCAACTTTTCGAATCGGGGAATCCCCTTTTCCGATACGCAGCGTTGCCATTGGCCAGCGTTGCCATTGGCCGCAACAGAAACGGGCGCGCTGCCTCATTAAACGGACGCTATGTCGTAAAATGAACGCGGACTATATATTTGTAGAGGTAACTGCTTCATAAGACCCATTATAGGATACTAGATGGATATAGTAAAAAACTTTGTTTTTACTGGCTGTATTTTATTACTTGCTATTTAAACACTTACTACCTGACCGGAACTCAAGTGCTATGTGACACATTATAAAATGATTCAGTTTCCTGACCTAACAGTAATTTGCTTATGGACAAATGAAATGTCACCAGAACTGTTCCTTTACCGGTTAATCACAACTAATAGACTCAAAGACATTTTTCCGAATGTTGAGACATCACTGTGAATATATCTTGGTGTCTAACTGCAAGAGTGAATTTTCGTTTTCAAAACTCAAATTGTTTAAAAACAGACTAAGAACGTCAATGTCGAAAGACAGACTTATTAGTTTGACATTATGAGGATCGAAAGTGACATACTAAATGAGCTATATTTTGACGACATAACTGATGAATTTCCAAGTCAAAAGGCTCGCAAAGTATGTGTGTAAATTCCATGACAATTTGAATGATGTTGATTGTCATTTCATAATTTGTTGTTGCTTTTAACTCTCTGTTAGTTTTGTTACTAATATGCAAACTGCAAACACTGTGACTAATCAGTTAAGACTATAATATTATTATTGTTAACCTAAGTCTATTAAGCCTTCTTTTATTTTATGTATTTTGGTAGGCCTGCAATTGCCATATTCTTTTACCACTTAGTGTCTAGTCACTCTAATGTTGTTAAACCTTAAAAGATGTAGGGCCTATACTTTAACACTAAACTGGATAATTATAAGACCTACTGATATTGCACAAAAAAAGAAGGTACGAATTAATAATAGACGAATGTTGATTAGCTGAATATAATGTTTATTTAAAAAATTATGTCCTTTTGTTTTGATTTTGTGGGGCTGGGGTTCCACAGATTTACTGAACAGGGCTACCACATTTGTTATTTCTGCCCTGGTTGTGGGTCTAGCTAGTCGGCCGAGAGTTCTAAAGGCATGGCACAGGTGAGTAGACCCGGAGATGGTGCTGACTAAATGAAGTGGAATGACAGAGCATCTAAGAGGATTAGTTGACACAATGGCGCTTCATATGTGTTTCTAATTCTGTTACTAATGCCACTGCTGCTACTGCTGCTGCTGCTAATGAGGTCTATTATTAATGGCCAGCTCCTGTTCGCTTGTTGAAACAGCGTCTATATTTTTTGCTTTTGTTTTTAATGCTATTTTTGATGTAAAATTCTGGCAACATTCATGTATTGGCTTGGGTACCAGGGACACAAATAAAAGCACGAAGTGGTAATATTTGTATTTACGGAGCATAAGGCGCCATAAACTGGTGTGAAACTAAGTAATGTCATCACTTTGCTACGGTATCACTGGCAAGCCCTCTGTCAACAGCAAATGTTAGACTAATCATTGGCAGCTTTATTAGTTTATAAAGCTAATAATAAGCATAATGTTGCTAAAGTAGAAGCTGTAGAGATCCGATAATGACAATGATAATGATACTGATGATGATGATGATGATGACGACGACGAAGACAATGGCGACGACGAAGACAATGGCGACGACGACAGCAGCAGCAGCAACAACAACAAACACAACACAATAATAATAATAATAAATAACCAGCGACATTATCGCTGAGCACCTTCAAACACAGTGGCAGAGGGCGTCTGCACTGCGCATTCTAGTAGGCCTATGTGTATATCACAGATAGTTTGGCAAAACTGTGCACCTTTAGGCCTACATCATTGCATAATGTGCGGAAAGTCAATTGAACCAATACCGGTAACAGGAAATGGAGCTGGTGCTGGTACTGGTGGTTACAACGATTGCAACGACGTGGTATTTCTGGTTTACAACCATGGCGGTAGGCTATATATAGGCTATAGGCTAGGCCTAAGTAGTCCCCGGCGCCGCCGCCATCCGCCGCCGCCGCCAGTCGCTAAGCCCTCAAGTCGAAGTCAGTCGCTAAGGCTATCGACTGGACCAAGTCACCGCCGCCGCCGCCGCTAAGCCCTCAAGTCGAAGTCAGTCGCTAAGCTATCGACTGCTATCGACTTTGTCCACTTTATATATCAGCAGTTATTTATTTACTACCTTACTGCCTACCTAGTACTACTTTCTTACTTCACTAGATATACACTAACTTCCAAGGAGTCCATATTTAGACTTACTATCAACCCTCGAAGCCTAATATACGTCGATGCTGTCAACAGTCAGATTTTTCTGTCACGTTATCTCACGTGGCGCACTTCTTTAATTGAAAATGGCGTCTTTTCGAAGCAAGCGTTGCGTTGAAAATACGCTGGTTTCAGTGTCTTTAAACACGGTACAACTAAAGATGATTCCGGAAAAATTGATAATATGTTTGTGAAATTAGGGAAAATAGGCGTCCATTTGCCCTTTCGAGAGAAATCCGGTGTTTGGGTCCATTTTGGCGAACTACTGGTAAGTCTGGGTGAGACATAGGGCCTAGGCTACATGTACCTACAATAGGCGTACTAATATAGGCAGACTTGAATGCTGCATGCTTTAGTTTCTTATCTGATTTAAATGTAACGCGATAATGGTTTGATAATTTTGACTTGGTTGGTGTATAGGCCAATATTTGCTATTAATTTAGAAATTTTAGATGTACCACCGCTTTATTTGGCCACAAACCATGATGTGCAGCGAAACGCGACTTTACAGTACGCCGTAAAATGCATTTTATTGTTAGGTAACTAATAGAGGTACCCGAGAAGTCGATATCAAGTCGTTAAGTCAGTCGATAAGCCTAAGCGACTTAGTCAGTCGATAAAGCAAGTGACTTGGTCAAGTCAGTCGCTAAGTCAGTCGCTAACTCTCCAAGTCAGTCGCTAACGCTTCTGTTAGCGACTCCGGGGACTAGGCCTAAGTAGGCTTGAGCCAACGGTTCAAATGAAATAAGATGCTGATTATCCCACCTGTCCGTCCATGTAACCAGTGTTGAAGATAAACCTTTGATCGAAATCACGAATCCATTAGAGCTGACGAGAGCATGATTAATTAATCTCTTTTAAAAACAAAACATTGACTAATCATTCCAACAGCATCACAGGTAATATAGCCGCCGCAATGCGGGCGCTGAAAATACACCGTGTTCAGAAAATAACTCTCACGAATAATTATGACTTCCCAAAATGCCATTGCATTGCTATGGACCCGATAGCAGCAAATTGTCATCTAACACTGAGTGATAACATTACACGAAATTGAAATAATAGGGTCTTTCATTTGGAACTGTGATGTGAAACGACAACACATAACTGACTATTTTAAAGCTGGAAGTGGGATGATGGTACTTTAGGGGTGTCAGTCAATTTGGAGCTTATTGCCTTGTACAGTATGCTTGAAATTTGATTTATTTAATCACTGTATTTTGTCAGCATATTCATATAATCATCTTCAGCATCTGTTCCTAATGCCAGTTATACGGAACCAATGTAGCAAAATATTACATCCATTATTTTGTGTCATTTGTCAAGTCCAGTGCTTTTGTCGTATTTCTCATGCTTTCTCATGTTAATTTCTATTTAACTTGATAAAAATGCCTGTTCTCAAGTTGTGAATGCATGGAACATAGCCAGCAGAGCCTGAAAAGCAATTGTTGGTGTCAGTCCTTTAACTAGGTAGTATGAAACACAAGCTTTGGTTTTTATGAACACCGTGTGTGATCTTGGACCAGTTTAATTTTCTGTAACTAGTGGCCTGCAACCAGGCAGATGATTCTCATGTGTAAATGCTTCCTGACATTTGCCTTGCAATATGAGTACGAAAACTGATCTGAAAAAGACTTACACTTGTGAACACAGCCAGCTGTGAAGGCTCACCTCTTCAACAATTCCTGCCCGACTCCTCTGACCCTCCACCTTCCAATTACGATTGTGTTCTTTATCAAAGAAAGCACCAATTGTACCTTTGGAACTAGGGGATAACCCACTTACGAAGATGCGTGTAAAAACACTATAAATGTTGAAGCGTCACACTTTTCAGTTTTGTTTGAGTCACACTTCTGTCTCACTGAGTGAAATAACCTTCACATTATTGAATGATACTGAATCAATAACAACAGTTAAATCTGGAGGCCAGATGCGACCAAAGGGATAAATGGGGCCACTAAAAAGAAAGCATTTTTGGTTCTTGATGATAGCTTGCCTTTGTAAACGCAACTGACTTGTTACAAAACTACAAGCACTAGTCCATAGATTCAGTCGCCAAGGAATTGCCGACTGACTTGAGTTAACGACTGACATAATGACTTAGCAAACAAGTCCTATGCTTGTCAACTCTTTAAGTTGTTTAGACTTTCTGACATACTTACTTGTTATCGTCTTCTTAGATAATCCGGTATGTCAATAGTTACTCACAGTATATTGCCTTTTGCCGTATAGGCCTAACTGTTACAGCAGTCAAAGACAGAAGACTGAAGTCTGTTGATATGAATTTTAGAAAGAAACTTAAGAAAGTGACGGCCGCGTATGAATGTTAACAAAGTGAATAAAACAAACTACTAAGGCGGAGGACTTAGGCCGTACTATAGCTGCATTGGTTAGAGCGTAGCCTGTGCTGGTTCCCATGTACCTCTGTGTTTGAGAGCTTGCGTATCGTGGTTCGAATGTGACTTATTTAAAAGATTTAAATCTCGGGCTAGCACGGTCCATACACGCGGCGCCCTTTCAAACAGGAAGCGGTGGTGAAGGATCGCACCCCATCAATTCATTGAAAATAACCAGGGTTGAGGTCGTACGGTCGCTATAGAAAAAACGTGTAGGGCCTACATTTACATTTGCTACAGTGCTCGTTCAGCCTACAATCCATTCCGCATTGATTACTTAAATTAGTAATCAGCAGGAGTCTATGGCTTAAAAGGTGGTGACAGGACTTAAAAGTAAACGCCTTCCATTGATACCTTAATTGGCGACTCGAGGGCTTAGCGGCGGCGGTGGACGTTGGCGGTTCGTGGGACTACTTGTCAATTGCCATTGTACTTCTAATTGCCTCCTGTGGTTCGGTGAACAGACTCCGCTTCACTTACTGTTTAAAAACTAGCTTGCAACATGTTTCTTGCACTTACCTGGATTACTGTCAGGGTAACTGGCTGCCGTAATCCCATTATTATGCTTATTTGTCTAATTTATGCTGAAAACTCAAAAAAAATAAAGTGAGGCGAGATTGAAATAAGTTTAGCCTACCTTTCGATTTTATTTCTGCTTTAATCTGTGGATGTCTATTTTTTCTGATTAATTATTTTGAACAGGGTCAATTCAGATTTTATCACGTGGACAGACTGTGATGGTCAACTCTGGTCAGTCAGTGACCCTTGAGTGTCAGGTCTATGCAGAGCCAGACTCCTTCCATCTCTTCCGAAATCCAGTCGTCTGGAATAAGACACAACATCTGGAAGAGTGTCGGATAACCATGATGGGAAGTACACAGGAACCGTTTAACTCTGAAGTGCGATTCAATCCAAGTTATGCACCGCACAGTCCGACAACGCTCAAACATCTCTTTGAATTATCAATTAATAGTGAGTATTGGGTGATTGAGAATGATTCTCCTGTTGATTATTTTGATCCACGTCAATGTATTCATTAGGTATTCATGAACCTTGAGTGTTTTGTTTCATGTATGACTCATTTGTTCTTCCAAACTTTTGCTGGTATTGGAAGCTACACTTTTATACAGCAGGAAGTAGATACAAAATAAGTGGCCTATTTTTGTGGACTGTGTGAATTGCTTGCTGTGTGGTTTCATTCTGTGTAGGCCTATATATCTATCTAGCTATCTATCTATGGAATTTATATAGCGCCCCTTCAAGATAACTACTCAGAGGCGCTCCCGACCCAGGCCCGGTCAAAGAGGAAGGTCTTAAGTAGTCTATAGAAAGAATCAGAGGGGTCTCGCGGGAGAGAACGAAGGTCTGAGGGGAGGCTATTCCAGAAAGAAGGACCAACGATCGAGAAAGCCCGACGCTGTCTAGTAGCAGAGCGAGCATGCGGAACTATGAAGTCACCTCTAGAGGCCGAGCGCAGAGATCGGCGACCAGAGCATGCCGAGGTTAAAGTGAAGAGCTCCCGGAGATAGACAGGTGATCTGCCCAGAACACAGTGCCAGACAATGGAGGAGACCCTATAATGGATGCGCTGCTGGACCGGGAGCCAGTGGAGGACATCACGCATAAATGCATAGATGTGGCCGTGAATTATATAGGCCTATGATAATTATAAAATATACTCTTAATCGTGTTAATGCAAACCATCACAGTGGACTAAACTGACTTGTCTGAATTCACTACATGTTTCTATCTGGTCTGCCAGTTCTTTATATCCATCAGGTCAGGATCATAAATTATACATGTTACAGTAGCTGGGATGTGTTCTGTCTTCTAGTCTCACTGACCTCTTCGGTCTTGACTGGATCCGTTCAGCTGATTCTGATTATGGAATTTGCAATATACTCGGACGCAACCATGCAATGATCAGCTGTTGTATCATGTGTTATGATGACCACACTATGGATGTCTCTTTATAAGATTACGTTATGGCATTGTATTAGTACATTTATGCAGCGCCTCTTTAAGAATTAAAATTACTCAGAGGCACTCCTAGTAAGAGCCCTGTGCAGATAGCGAAGTCTTAAGAAAGCCCTGTGCTGCAATATCTCTTCCCGTTGCATTTACATCAGCATCAACATCTAGAAGATTAGTAGATTTATCAGAAACCGCTGTTTACACATCGAGTGTTAACTGCAACTATTAATGGAAAACAGACATTTTGTTTTTGCAGCTCTGTTTTTAAGATAGTCTCCGCGAAGACTTATTTAAATTGTGAATGTTTTTCTTACTTACTGCTTTGGAACAAACACATTTAGCCGGCAATGGTTAAACAATAAAACTGTAGATAGGCCTGTTAATTAGAACTATGTTCAATGTACTTTTTGAGAGGCATTGAGAGGCTATGCAAATGTTTAGATAGGTAGATAGATAGGTAGGTAGATAGGCAGATAGATAGGTAGATGTATAGATAAAGAAAATGATATGATACATACATTCATATATACATGTTTATATACATATTTAAATTCCTACATATATATATATATATATATATATATATATATATATATATATATATATATATATATATATATATATATAGCTATAAGCATTTGTCTATTGTTCCCAACAGCAGATAACAATAAACACAATCATATAGAGTAATGTCAATTGGGAAACAACAGGAAGACCCAGAAGGGACCAGGGTCCCGCTAATAGGATCGTCTATGTGGCATGAAATAGTGTAATGTGCTAAAATGACTATCCTAATATTAGTCCAACTGGACTCTAAAGAATTATAATAGGCCTACCAACACATTTAATTGAAAATAGTCCTGAATTAGAGTGAGCAAAGCTTCCACAGTTATCACCCTGTGCTTGCATAGATAAAAGCCAGAACCAATCAAGTACAAACCAAACCGATAGGGTACAAGCCAAACCGATAGAGTACAAAGGCAAACAAATAGAGTACAAGCCAAACCAATAGAATACAAGCCTGGCCGATAGGTACAATCCAAACCGATAGAGTACAGGCAAACTTCCAATAGAGTCCAAGCCAAACCGATAGAGTACAGGCTCATGCTAACGATAGAACAAGCAAACCAATAAGCCAAACCGATAGAGTACAGGGAACAAAACCGATAGGTAGTAACAAACTCGGCTCAAATTGCAAACCAAACCGTTAGATTACAAGCCAGGCCCGTTAGAGTACAAAAGAAATAGGAAAGTACGAGTGAAATGGGGGCACACCGCAAGACTAGCAAAGAGTACGGGTATAGGAATTAGAGTACAACCCGAAACAAATGAAGTACTAGCCAGGCAAATAGAGTACAAAGCCTAACAAATATAACACAGGGCCAAACAAATAGAGGAACAAGCCTAACCAGTAGAAGTACAGGTCAAACTCGATAGAGTACAAAGCCTAACCGATAAGTACAAGCCAAACCAATAGAGTACAAGCCAAACGAATAGAGTACAAAGTTAAACCGATAGAGTACAAGCCTACTTCAAACCGAAAGAGTACAAGCCAAACCGATAGAGTATACAACCAAACCGATAGAGTACAAGCCAAACCGATAGAGTACAAGCAATAGAAGCCGATAGAGTACAAACTGAAACCGATAGAGTACAAGCCACACCGATAGAGTACAAGCCAAACTAGATAGAGTACAAACCAAACCGATAGAGTACAAAACCAAAATAGGTAGAGTACAAACTGGAAACCGATAGAGTACAAGCCAAACCGATGAGTACAAAGACAAACCAATAGAATACAAAACCAAAACCGATGGAGTACAAACCAAACCAGATGGAGTACAAGGGCAAACCGATGGGAGTACAAGCCAAACCGATAGAGTACAAGCCAAACCGATAGGTAGGTACAAGCCAAACAGGTAGAGTTCAATAAAAAGAGCAATAGAGTACAAACCAAACAAAGGCTAGAGTACAAAGGCAAACCGATAGAGTACAATCCAAACCGATAGAGTACAAAGCCAAACCGATAGAGTAAAAGGCAAACCGGATGGAGTACAAAAGCCAAACCGATAGAGTACAAAAATGAAACCGATGGAGTTACAAGCCAAACAAGATAGAGTACAAGCCAAACCGATGAGTACAAGCCAGACAAACCGATAGAGTACAAGCCAAACCGATAGCGTACAGAAAGCCAAACCGATAGAGTACAAGCCAAACCGATAAAGTACAAGCCTAAACCGATAGAGTACAAAGGCAAACCGATAGAGTACAAGCCAAACCGATAAGTACACAAAATAAACCGATAGAGTACAAGCCAAAACCGATAGAGTACAAGCCAAACCGATAGAGGTACAAGCCAAACCGATAGAGTTCAATGCAAACCGATAGAGTACAAGCCAAACCGATAGAGTGCAAGCCAAACCATACAAATACAAAAGCCAAACTCGATGAAGTACACAAATTAAACCGATAGAGTACAAGTCAAACCGATTGAAGTACAAGCGACAAACCGATAGAGTACAAGCCAAACCGATAGAGTACAAGCCAAACCGATAGAGTACAAGCCAAACCGATAGAGTACAAAGCCAAACCGATAGAGTGAAGGTGCAAACCGATAAGAGTACAAAGCCAAACTAACGATAGAGTACAAATAAACCGATAGAGTACAAGCCAAACCGATAGAGTACAAAGACCAAACCGATAGAGTACAAAGCCAAACCGATAGAGTACAAGCCAAACATTGATAGAGTACAAGCCAAACCGATAGAGTACAAGAAGCAAACCGATAGAGTACAAGCCAAATCGATAGAGTACAAGCCAAACCGATAGAGTACAAGCCAAACCGATAGAGAGTACAAGCCAAACCGATAGAGTACAAATGAGAGCAAACCGATAGAGTACAAGGCAAACAAATAGAGTACAGAGTACAAACCAAACCGATAGAGTACAAAGCCAAACCGATAGAGTACAAGCCAAACCGATAGAGTACAAGCAAAACCGATAGAGTACAAGCCAAACCGATAGAGTACAAGCCAAACCGATACAGTACAAAGCCAAACCGATAGAGTACAAGCCAAACCGATAGAGTACAAGCCAAACCGATAGAGTACAAAGCCAAACCGATAGAGTACAAACCAAACCGATAGAGTACAAGCCAAACCGATAGAGTACAAGCCAAACGTTAGATAGAGTACAAGGCCAAACCGATAGAGTACAAGCCAAACCGATAGAGTACAAGCCAAACCGATAGAGTACAAAGCCAAACCGATAGAGTACAAGCCAAACCGATAGAGTACAAGCCAAACCGATAGAGTACAAGCCAAACCGATAGAGTACAAACCAAACCGATAGAGTACAAGCCAAACCGATAGAGTACAAAGCCAAACCGATAGAGTACAAGCCAAACCGATAGAGTACAAGCCAAACCGATAGAGTACAAGCCAAACCGATAGAGTACAAGCCAAACCGATAGAGTACAAGCCAAACCGATAGAGTACAAAAAGCCAAACCGATAGAGTACAAGCCAAACCGATAGAGTACAAGCCAAACCGATAGAGAGTACAAGGCAAACCGATAAAGTACAAGCCAAACCGATAGAGTACAAGCCAAACCGATAGAGTACAAAAGCCAAACCGATAGTGTACAAGCCAAACCGATAGAGTACAAGCCAAACCGATAGAGTACAAGCCAAACCGATAGAGTACAAGCCAAACCGATAGAGTACAAGTCAAACCGATAGAGTACAAGCCAAACCGATAGAGTACAAACCAAATAGATAGAGTACAAGCCAAACCGATAGAGTACAAGGCCAAACCGATAGAGTACAAATGCAAACCGATGAAATACAAACCAAACCGATAGAGTACAAAGCCAAACCGATAGAGTACAAACCAAACCGATAGAGTACAAATAAAACCGATAGAGTACAAGCCAAACCGATAGAGTACAAAGCCAAACCGATAGAGTACAAGCCAAACCGATGAGAGTACAAGCCAAACCGATAGAGTACAAGCCAAACCGATAGAGTACAAGCCAAACCGATAGAGTACAAGCCAAACCGATAGAGTACAAGCCAAACCGATAGAGTACAAGCCAAACCGATAGAGTACAAGGCCAAACCGATAGAGTACAAGCCAAACCGATAGAGTACAAGCCAAACCGATAGAGTACAAAGCCAAACCGATAGAGTACAAGCCAAACCGATAGAGTACAAGCCAAACCGATAGAGTACAAGCCAAACCGATAGAGTACAAGCCAAACCGATAGAGTACAAAGAAACCGATAGAGTACAAGCAAAACCGATAGAGTACAAAGATAGGTGCAAACCGATAGAGTACAAACCAAACCGATAGAGTACAAGCCAAACCGATAGAGTACAAGCCAAACCGATAGAGTACAAGCCAAACCGATAGAGTACAAGCCAAACCGATAGAGTACAAGCCAAACCGATAGAGTACAAGCCAAACCGATAGAGTACAAGCCAAACCGATAGAGTACAAGCCAAACCGATAGAGTACAAGCCAAACCGATAGAGTACAAGCCAAACCGATAGAGTACAAGCCAAACCGATAGAGTACAAAGCCAAACCGATAGAGTACAAGGCAAACCGATAGAGTACAAGCCAAACCGATAGAGTACAAAGCAAACCGATAGAGTACAAAGCCAAACCGATAGAGTACAAGCCAAACCGATAGGTACAAGCAAACCGATAGAGTACAAGCCAAACCGATAGAGTACAAAGCCAAACCGATAGAGTACAAGCCAAACCGATAGAGTACAAGCCAAACCGATAAGTACAAGCCAAACCGATAGAGTACAAGCCAAACCGATAGAGTACAAGCCAAACCGATAGAGTACAAAGCCAAACCGATAGAGTACAAGGCAAACCGATAGAGTACAAGCCAAACCGATAGAGTACAAGGCCAAACCGATAGAGTACAAGCCAAACCGATAGAGTACAAAGCCAAACCGATAGAGTACAAGCCAAACCGATAGAGTACAAGCTTCAAACCGATAGAGTACAAGCCAAACCGATAGAGTACAAGCCAAACCGATAGAGTACAAGCCAAACCGATAGAGTACAAGCCAAACCGATAGAGTACAAGCCAAACCGATAGAGTACAAACCAAACCGATAGAGTACAAGCCAAACCGATAGAGTACAAGCCAAACCGATAGAGTACAAGCCAAACCGATAGAGTACAAGCCAAACCGATAGAGTACAAGCCAAACCGATAGAGTACAAGCCAAACCGATAGAGTACAAGCCAACCGATAGAGTACAAGCCAAACCGATAGAGTACAAGCCAAACCGATAAGTACAAGCCAAACCGATAGAGTACAATAAACCGATAGAGTACAATAGAGCCAAACCGATAGAGTACAAGCCAAACCGATAGAGTACAAGCCAAACCGATAGAGTACAAGCCAAACCGATAGAGTACAAGCCAAACCGATAGAGTACAAGCCAAACCGATAGAGTACAAGCCAAACCGATAGAGTACAAGCCAAACCGATAGAGTACAAGCCAAACCGATAGAGTACAAGCCAAACCGATAGAGTACAAGCCAAACCGATAGAGTACAAAACAAACCGATAGAAGTACAAGCCAAACCAATAGAGTACAAGCCAAACCGATAAGAGTACAAGCCAAACCGATAGAGTACAAGCCAAACCGATAGAGTACAAGCCAAACCGATAGAGTACAAACCAAACCGATAGAGTACAAAGCCAAACCGATAGAGTACAAAGCAAAACCGATAGAGTACAAGCCAAACCGATAGAGTACAAGCCAAACCGATAGAGTACAAGCCAAACCGATAGAGTACAAGCCAAACCGATAGAGTACAAGCCAAACCGATAGAGTACAAGCCATAGATAGAGTACAAGCCAAACCGATAGAGTACAAGCCAAACCGATAGAGTACAAGCCAAACCGATAGAGTACAAGCCAAACCGATAGAGTACAAGCCAAACCGATAGAGTACAAGCCAAACCGATAGAGTACAAGCCAAACCGATAGAGTACAAGCCAAACCGATAGAGTACAAGCCAAACCGATAGAGTACAAGCCAAACCGATAGAGTACAAGCCAAACCGATAGAGTACAAGCCAAACCGATAGAGTACAAAGCCAAACCGATAGAGTACAAGCCAAACCGATAGAGTACAAGCCAAACCGATAGAGTACAAAGCCAAACCGATAGAGTACAAGCCAAACCGATAGAGTACAAAGCCAAACCGATAGAGTACAAGCCAAACCGATAGAGTACAAGCCAAACCGATAGAGTACAAGCCAAACCGATAGAGTACAAAGCCAAACCGATAGGTACAAGCCAAACCGATAGAGTACAAAGCCAAACCGATAGAGTACAAGCCAAACCGATAGAGTACAAGCCAAAAGCCGATAGAGTACAAGCCAAACCGATAGAGTACAAGCCAAACCGATAGAGTACAAAGCCAAACCGATAGAGTACAAGCCAAACCGATAGAGTACAAGCCAAACCGATAGAGTACAAGCCAAACCGATAGAGTACAAGCCAAACCGATAGAGTACAAGCCAAACCGATAGAGTACAAGCCAAACCGATAGAGTACAAGCCAAACCGATAGAGTACAAGCCAAACCGATAGAGTACAAGCCAAACCGATAGAGTACAAGCCAAACCGATAGAGTACAAGCCAAACCGATAGAGTACAAGCCAAACCGATAGAGTACAAGCCAAACCGATAGAGTACAAGCCAAACCGATAGAGTACAAGCCAAACCGATAGAGTACAAGCCAAACCGATAGAGTACAAGCCAAACCGATAGAGTACAAACCAAACCGATAGAGTACAAGCCAAACCGATAGAGTACAAGCCAAACCGATAGAGTACAAGCCAAACCGATAGAGTACAAGCCAAACCGATAGAGTACAAGCCAAACCGATAGAGTACAAGCCAAACCGATAGAGTACAAGCCAAACCGATAGAGTACAAGCCAAACCGATAGAGTACAAGCCAAACCGATAGAGTACAAGCCAAACCGATAGAGTACAAGCCAAACCGATAGAGTACAAGCCAAACCGATAGAGTGATACAAGCAAAACCGATAGAGTACAAGCCAAACCGATAGAGTACAAGCCAAACCGATAGAGTACAAGCCAAACCGATAGAGTACAAGCCAAACCGATAGAGTACAAGCCAAACCGATAGAGTACAAGCCAAACCGATAGAGTACAAGCCAAACCGATAGAGTACAAGCCAAACCGATAGAGTACAAGCCAAACCGATAGAGTACAAGCCAAACCGATAGAGTACAAGCCAAACCGATAGAGTACAAGCCAAACCGATAGAGTACAAGCCAAACCGATAGAGTACAAGCCAAACCGATAGAGTACAAAGCCAAACCGATAGAGTACAAGCCAAACCGATAGAGTACAAGCCAAACCGATAGAGTACAAGCCAAACCGATAGAGTACAAGCCAAACCGATAGAGTACAAGCCAAACCGATAGAGTACAAGCCAAACCGATAGAGTACAAGCCAAACCGATAGAGTACAAGCCAAACCGATAGAGTACAAGGCCAAACCGATAGAGTACAAGCCAAACCGATAGAGTACAAGCCAAACCGATAGAGTACAAGTGGCCGATAGCCAAGCCAAACCGATAGAGTACAAAGCCAAACCGATAGAGTACAAAGCCAAACCGATAGAGTACAAGCCAAACCGATAGAGTACAAGCCAAACCGATAGAGTACAAGCCAAACCGATAGAAACCAAACCGATAAGTACAAACCAAACCGTTAGAGTACAAGCCAAACCGATAGAGTACAAGCCAAACCGATAGAGTACAAGCCAAACCGATAGAGTACAAAGCCAAACCGATAGAGTACAAGCCAAACCGATAGAGTACAAGCCAAACCGATAGAGTACAAGCCAAACCGATAGAGTACAAGCCAAACCGATAGAGTACAAGCCAAACCGATAGAGTACAAGCCAAACCGATAGAGTACAAGCCAAACCGATAGAGTACAAGCCAAACCGATAGAGTACAAGCCAAACCGATAGAGTACAAGCCAAACCGATAGAGTACAAACCAAACCGATAGAGTACAAGCCAAACCGATAGAGTACAAGCCAAACCGATAGAGTACAAGCCAAACCGATAGAGTACAAGCCAAACCGATAGAGTACAAGCCAAACCGATAGAGTACAAGCCAAACCGATAGAGTACAAACCAAACCGATAGAGTACAAGCCAAACCGATAGAGTACAAGCCAAACCGATAGAGTACAAGCCAAACCGATAGAGTACAAGCCAAACCGATAGAGTACAAGCCGAACCGATAGAGTACAAGCCAAACCGATAGAGTACAAGCCAAACCGATAGAGTACAAGCCAAACCGATAGAGTACAAGCCAAACCGATAGAGTACAAGCCAAACCGATAGAGTACAAGCCAAACCGATAGAGTACAAGCCAAACCGATAGAGTACAAGCCAAACCGATAGAGTACAAGCCAAACCGATAGAGTACAAGCCAAACCGATAGAGTACAAGCCAAACCGATAGAGTACAAGCCAAACCGATAGAGTACAAGCCAAACCGATAGAGTACAAGCCAAACCGATAGAGTACAAGCCAAACCGATAGAGTACAAGCCAAACCGATAGAGTACAAGCCAAACCGATAGAGTACAAGCCAAACCGATAGAGTACAAGCCAAACCGATAGAGTACAAAACCAAACCGATAGAGTACAAGCCAAACCGATAGAGTACAAGCCAAACCGATAGAGTACAAGCCAAACCGATAGAGTACAAGCCAAACCGATAGAGTACAAGCCAAACCGATAGAGTACAAGCCAAACCGATAGAGTACAAGCCAAACCGATAGAGTACAAGCCAAACCGATAGAGTACAAGCCAAACCGATAGAGTACAAAGCCAAACCGATAGAGTACAAGCCAAACCGATAGAGTACAAGCCAAACCGATAGAGTACAAGCCAAACCGATAAGAGAGTACAAGCCAAACCGATAGAGTACAAAGCCAAACCGATAGAGTACAAGCAAACCGATAGAGTACAAACAAACAAACCGATAGAGTACAAGCCAAACCGATAGAGTACAAGCCAAACCGATAGAGTACAGGAGTACAAGCCAAACCGATAGAGTACAAGCCAAACCGATAGAGTACAAGCCAAACCGATAGAGTACAAGCCAAACCGATAGAGTACAAGGCCAAACCGATAGAGTACAAAGCCAAACCGATAGAGTACAAGCCAAACCGATAGAGTACAAGCCAAACCAAATAGAGTACAAGCCAAACCGATAGAGTACAAGCCAAACCGATAGAGTACAAGCCAAACCGATAGAGTACAAGCCAAACCGATAGAGTACAAGCCAAACCGATAGAGTACAAGCCAAACCGATAGAGTACAAGCCAAACCGATAGAGTACAAGCCAAACCGATAGAGTACAAGCCAAACCGATAGAGTACAAGCCAAACCGATAGAGTACAAGCCAAACCGATAGAGTACAAACCAAATAGAGATGAGTACAAGCCAAACCGATAGAGTACAAGCCAAACCGATAGAGTACAAGCCAAACCGATAGAGTACAAGCCAAACCGATAGAGTACAAGCCAAACCGATAGAGTACAAGCCAAACCGATAGAGTACAAGCCAAACCGATAGAGTACAAGCCAAACCGATAGAGTACAAGCCAAACCGATAGAGTACAAGCCAAACCGATAGAGTACAAGCCAAACCGATAGAGTACAAGCCAAACCGATAGAGTACAAGCCAAACCGATAGAGTACAAGCCAAACCGATAGAGTACAAGCCAAACCGATAGAGTACAAGCCAAACCGATAGAGTACAAGCCAAACCGATAGAGTACAAGCCAAACCGATAGAGTACAAGCCAAACCGATAGAGTACAAGCCAAACCGATAGAGTACAAGCCAAACCGATAGAGTACAAGCCAAACCGATAGAGTACAAGCCAAACCGATAGTACAAGCCAAACCGATAGAGTACAAGCCAAACCGATAGAGTACAAGCCAAACCGATAGAGTACAAGCCAAACCGATAGAGTACAAGCCAAACCGATAGAGTACAAGCCAAACCGATAGAGTACAAGCCAAACCGATAGAGTACAAGCCAAACCGATAGAGTACAAGCCAAACCGATAGAGTACAAAGCCAAACCGATAGAGTACAAGCCAAACCGATAGAGTACAAGCCAAACCGATAGAGTACAAGCCAAACCGATAGAGTACAAGCCAAACCGATAGAGTACAAGCCAAACCGATAGAGTACAAGCCAAACCGATAGAGTACAAGCCAAACCGATATGAGTACAAGCCAAACCGATAGAGTACAAGCCAAACCGATAGAGTACAAGCCAAACCGATAGAGTACAAGCCAAACCGATAGAGTACAAGCCAAACCGATAGAGTACAAGCCAAACCGATAGAGTACAAGCCAAACCGATAGAGTACAAGCCAAACCGATAGAGTACAAGCCAAACCGATAGAGTACAAGCCAAACCGATAGAGTACAAGCCAAACCGATAGAGTACAAGCCAAACCGATAGAGTACAAGCCAAACCGATAGAGTACAAGCCAAACCGATAGAGTACAAACCAAACCGATAGAGTACAAGCCAAACCGATATGAGTACAAGAAAACCGATAAGTACAAGCCAAACCGATATAGAGTACAAGCCAAACCGATAGAGTACAAGCCAAACCGATAGAGTACAAGCCAAACCGATAGAGTACAAGCCAAACCGATAGAGTACAAGCCAAACCGATAGAGTACAAGCCAAACCGATAGAGTACAAGCCAAACCGATAGAGTACAAGCCAAACCGATAGAGTACAAGCCAAACCGATAGAGTACAAGCCAAACCGATAGAGTACAAGCCAAACCGATAGAGTACAAGCCAAACCGATAGAGTACAAGCCAAACCGATAGAGTACAAGCCAAACCGATAGAGTACAAGCCAAACCGATAGAGTACAAGCCAAACCGATAGAGTACAAGCCAAACCGATAGAGTACAAGCCAAACCGATAGAGTACAAGCCAAACCGATAGAGTACAAGCCAAACCGATAGAGTACAAAAGCCAAACCGATAGAGTACAAGCCAAACCGATAGAGTACAAGCCAAACCGATAGAGTACAAGCCAAACCGATAGAGTACAAGCCAAACCGATAGAGTACAAGCCAAACCGATAGAGTACAAAAGCCAAACCGATAGAGTACAAGCCAAACCGATAGAGTACAAGCCAAACCGATAGAGTACAAGCCAAACCGATAGAGTACAAGCCAAACCGATAGAGTACAAGCCAAACCGATAGAGTACAAGCCAAACCGATAGAGTACAAGCCAAACCGATAGAGTACAAGCCAAACCGATAGAGTACAAGCCAAACCGATAGAGTACAAGCCAAACCGATAGAGTACAAGCCAAACCGATAGAGTACAAGCCAAACCGATAGAGTACAAGCCAAACCGATAGAGTACAAACCAAACCGATAGAGTACAAGCCAAACCGATAGAGTACAAGCCAAACCGATAGAGTACAAGCCAAACCGATAGAGTACAAGCCAAACCGATAGAGTACAAGCCAAACCGATAGAGTACAAGCCAAACCGATAGAGTACAAGCCAAACCGATAGAGTACAAGCCAAACCGATAGAGTACAAGCCAAACCGATAGAGTACAAGCCAAACCGATAGAGTACAAGCCAAACCGATAGAGTACAAGCCAAACCGATAGAGTACAAGCCAAACCGATAGAGTACAAGCCAAACCGATAGAGTACAAGCCAAACCGATAGAGTACAAGCCAAACCGATAGAGTACAACAAGCCAAACCGATAGAGTACAAGCCAAACCGATAGAGTACAAGCCAAACCGATAGAGTACAAGCCAAACCGATAGAGTACAAGCCAAACCGATAGAGTACAAGCCAAACCGATAGAGTACAAGCCAAACCGATAGAGTACAAGCCAAACCGATAGAGTACAAGCCAAACCGATAGAGTACAAGCCAAACCGATAGAGTACAAGCCAAACCGATAGAGTACAAGCCAAACCGATAGAGTACAAGCCAAACCGATAGAGTACAAGCCAAACCGATAGAGTACAAGCCAAACCGATAGAGTACAAGCCAAACCGATAGAGTACAAGCCAAACCGATAGAGTACAAGCCAAACCGATAGAGTACAAGCCAAACCGATAGAGTACAAGCCAAACCGATAGAGTACAAGCCAAACCGATAGAGTACAAGCCAAACAAACCAAATAAACCGATAGAGTACAAGCCAAACCGATAGAGTACAAGCCAAACCGATAGAGTACAAAGCCAAACCGATAGAGTACAAGCCAAACCGATAGAGTACAAGCCAAACCGATAGAGTACAAGCCAAACCGATAGAGTACAAGCCAAACCGATAGAGTACAAGCCAAACCGATAGAGTACAAGCCAAACCGATAGAGTACAAGCCAAACCGATAGAGTACAAGCCAAACCGATAGAGTACAAGCCAAACCGATAGAGTACAAGCCAAACCGATAGAGTACAAGCCAAACCGATAGAGTACAAGCCAAACCGATAGAGTACAAGCCAAACCGATAGAGTACAAGCCAAACCGATAGAGTACAAGCCAAACCGATAGAGTACAAGCCAAACCGATAGAGTACAAGCCAAACCGATAGAGTACAAGCCAAACCGATAGAGTACAAGCCAAACCGATAGAGTACAAGCCAAACCGATAGAGTACAAGCCAAACCGATAGAGTACAAGCCAAACCGATAAGTACAAGCCAAACCGATAGAGTACAAGCCAAACCGATAGAGTACAAGCCAAACCGATAGAGTACAAGCCAAACCGATAGAGTACAAGCCAAACCGATAGAGTACAAGCCAAACCGATAGAGTACAAGCCAAACCGATAGAGTACAAGCCAAACCGATAGAGTACAAGCCAAACCGATAGAGTACAAGCCAAACCGATAGAGTACAAGCCAAACCGATAGAGTACAAGCCAAACCGATAGAGTACAAGCCAAACCGATAGAGTACAAGCCAAACCGATAGAGTACAAGCCAAACCGATAGAGTACAAGCCAAACCGATAGAGTACAAGCCAAACCGATAGAGTACAAGCCAAACCGATAGAGTACAAGCCAAACCGATAGAGTACAAGCCAAACCGATAGAGTACAAGCCAAACCGATAGAGTACAAGCCAAACCGATAGAGTACAAAGCCAAACCGATAGAGTACAAAGCAAACCGATAGAGTACAAGCCAAACCGATAGAGTACAAGCCAAACCGATAGAGTACAAGCCAAACCGATAGAGTACAAGCAAACCGATAGAGTACAAACCAAACCGATAGAGTAAGCCAAACCGATAGAGTACAAGCCAAACCGATAGAGTACAAAGCAAACCGATAGAGTACAAGCCAAACCGATAGAGTACAAGCCAAACCGATAGAGTACAAGCCAAACCGATAGAGTACAAGCCAAACCGATAGAGTACAAGCCAAACCGATAGAGTACAAGCCAAACCGATAGAGTACAAGCCAAACCGATAGAGTACAAGCCAAACCGATAGAGTACAAGCCAAACCGATAGAGTACAAGCCAAACCGATAGAGTACAAGCCAAACCGATAGAGTACAAGGCAAACCGATAGAGTACAAGCCAAACCGATAGAGTACAAGCCAAACCGATAGAGTACAAGCCAAACCGATAGAGTACAAGCAAACCGATAGAGAGTACAAGGCAAACCGATAGAGTACAAAGCCAAACCGATAGAGTACAAGCCAAACCGATAGAGTACAAGCCAAACCGATAGAGTACAAAGCCAAACCGATAGAGTACAAGCCAAACCGATAGAGTACAAGCCAAACCGATAGAGTACAAGCCAAACCGATAGAGTACAAGCCAAACCGATAGAGTACAAGCCAAACCGATAGAGTACAAGCCAAACCGATAGAGTACAAGCCAAACCGATAGAGTACAAGCCAAACCGATAGAGTACAAGCCAAACCGATAGAGTACAAGCAAACCGATAGAGTACAAGCCAAACCGATAGAGTACAAGGCAAACCGATAGAGTACAAGCCAAACCGATAGAGTACAAGCCAAACCGATAGAGTACAAGCCAAACCGATAGAGTACAAGCCAAACCGATAGAGTACAAGTCAAACCGATAGAGTACAAGCCAAACCGATAGAGTACAAGCCAAACCGATAGAGTACAAGGTACAAAACCGATAGAGTACAAGCCAAACCGATAGAGTACAAGCTCAAACCGATAGAGTACAAAAGCAAACCGATAGAGTACAAGGCAAACCGATAGAGTACAAGGCAAACCGATAGAGTACAAGCCAAACCGATAGAGTACAAGCCAAACCGATAGAGTACAAGCCAAACCGATAGAGTACAAGCCAAACCGATAGAGTACAAGCCAAACCGATAGAGTACAAGCCAAACCGATAGAGTACAAGCCAAACCGATAGAGTACAAGGAAACCGATAGAGTACAAAGCAAACCGATAGAGTACAAGGCAAACCGATAGAGTATCAGTACAAGCCAAACCGATAGAGTACAAAGCAAACCGATAGAGTACAAGTAACCGATAGAGTACAGGGCAAACCGATAGAGTACAAAGCCAAACCGATAGAGTACAAGGCAAACCGATAGAGTACAAGCCAAACCGATAGAGTACAAGCCAAACCGATAGAGTACAAGCCAAACCGATAGAGTACAAAACCAAACCGATAGAGTACAAGCCAAACCGATAGAGTACAAGACAAACCGATAGAGTACAAAGCAAACTGATAGAGTACAAGCCAAACCGATAGAGTACAAGCCAAACCGATAGAGTACAAAGCCAAACCGATAGAGAGTACAAGCCAAACCGATAGAGTACAAAGCAAAACCGATAGACAAACCAAACCGATAGAGTACAAGAGAAACCGATAGAGTACAAGCCAAACCGATAGAGTACAAGCCAAACCGATAGAGTACAAGCCAAACCGATAGAGTACAAGCCAAACCGATAGAGTACAAGCCAAACCGATAGAGTACAAGCCAAACCGATAGAGTACAAGCCAAACCGATAGAGTACAAGCCAAACCGATAGAGTACAAGCCAAACCGATAGAGTACAAGCCAAACCGATAGAGTACAAGCCAAACCGATAGAGTACAAGCCAAACCGATAGAGTACAAGCCAAACCGATAGAGTACAAAACAAACCGATAGAGTACAAGGCAAACCGATAGAGTACAAGGCAAACCGATAGAGTACAAGCCAAACCGATAGAGTACAAAACAAACCGATAGAGTACAAAGCAAACCGATAGAGTACAAGCCAAACCGATAGAGTACAAGCCAAACCGATAGAGTACAAAGCCAAACCGATAGAGTACAAAGCAAACCGATAGAGTACAAGGCAAACCGATAGAGTACAAAGACAAACTGATAGAGTACAAAGCAAACCGATAGAGTACAAGACAAACCGATAGAGTACAAGGCAAACCGATAGAGTACAAAGCAAACCGATAGAGTACAAGAGAAACCGATAGAGTACAGGGCAAACCGATAGAGTACAAGCCAAACCGATAGAGTACAAAGGCAAACCGATAGAGTACAAGGCAAACCGATAGTGTACAAGCCAAACCGATAGTGTACGAAATAAACCGATAGTGAAGTCAAACCGATAGTGTACAAGGTAAACCGATAGTGTACGAATCACACTCGAGTCAAACCGATAGTGTAGGACTAGCATAGTGTACGAGATTAAAAAATTGTACTCCCCGTCTCCCTTTTTGCAGACGCAAAGTCGTCGATAACTTGGCTAAAGTCAATCTGTGCAGCAGTTTCTCTCTCAATCGACAGTATATGCCAAATTGGTTAGCCTCTCTTGAGACATGGTGCTGCGTAGATATGTGTGACTTAGCTTAAGTTTTTAAATGATCGTCAACCCATACGCCAGTAGTAAGCCGTAGGGCTGAGTAGGCCCTATGTGCAACATTGTCAAAATTGTAGCTAGGTTCGGGAAAACATCCAGGTTCCCAGGTGAAGTGATGAATCTCAGCAACTCAGTAGGCGTCTCGGGCTTTGTAGGCTACGTCAACGCTCAGGGATGCGTAACAAGGGGTCACCATCTTCAATGTCCGCATCAACTCAGAACTTGTGACATCGGCTGGATAGGCATTAACGCAATCATCGCTTAAGTAAGTATCGTAAATAGTATTTGTGTGCCTACTTCGGACTGTCCGACGATCGAAACGTCTATAACAGCAGGCAGCAGGCAGACTGGTGTAAATACGACTACCTTCGTTGTAAACTAGTAGGCATTCTGGCGTCGCGTGGGCGTAACTATCTTACCTAAGCCACGTAACGGCAAGATCTCTTATGGGCCTACCGCACGAATCAATAACTGACTCGCCGAAAAAATATTGCAGGTAATCAGGCTAGGTAGCCAAAGTGCCGCCTTCCTCAAGTGGCCGCCCGGTGCGACGGTCGCACCCCTTGAACACCCACGCGCCGCCACTGGTAATTTCTGCATGCGTTGCGTATTGGAGATCTTCCGCAGACATTGAAGCAGGCACAAAATTACGTGACATGCATTTACCGATTATTGCGTAGTGGGCGCCATAAGAGTCCAGTGTTACCACTCTGAGGGTTGCCAGGTCGTCGCGAAAAGCGCGAGTTGTGCTACTTTTCAATGCGCTCGCGACTGAAAATTTCGTCCTCGCGACCTCGCGATATTTGGGCTACTTTTGAATTGTCCCGCGGTCGCGACCGCGACACCATGAATTCTCATAAATTGACCGCATTAGGCTATTAGTTCATTGTTACTAACTACTATTCTTGTGTGGTGTTGCTGAGTTAGTAATAAATAGGCTACATGCTCTACGGAGTATGGACTAGTATACGGTATAGACACTTAACAATTAATCTGCCATCTAAATGTTTACGTCAATGGTTTCATCACGTGTCTTGGCGAAACCAATAAAGTATATAATAAACAGATGTACCAAGCATAAATTTCTTAATGTTTTTATTTAGCTGTTTAGCTCGCGACTTTTGGGCTACTTTTTGACGTGATTTCGCGACCCAGCATTTCCGGCAATCTGGCAACCCTGATAAGAGTCAGTGCTACCACTCTCCATTTTCTGAAATCCCAAGATCTTGCCAGAAAAATCCTATCATTGGCCAAAAGTGTACCAAAAATCTCAAGTTACTGAAAATCGAAAATGTTGTGATGGAATAATTATGAAATGTGTTTTAACAATCACAATTTTGGGCGTGACTATCCAGGATCAAAAATATTATATGATTATATCCTAGCCTGGAGATTATGTCCTAGCTTGACGGATTACGTCCGGGGGATTTGATTATCAATGCATGTCCAATTGTCCAGGGGAATTAAGTCCGTCTTCCTTTGAATGCATTCAGCCATCTTTAAAGCCGTTTTAATATGAAAGAGACATGCATTACCCTATTACTGGGCTCCAGCCATGGTCCTCTGGATATTCAGTCTCCAGAGGGCCATTGCTCAGTGTTCTCTCCCATGGCACAACTCCAACATAATTATAGTAATAATTATTAACCTTCTGGGACACTTCACAGTGCCTTGTGAGTTGCTTAAATGCCTGTATATTAAGTACATTGTATCCCGATACATACAAGTCGTGATTTTCCGGACATTTTATTTGCACTTTTGGATTAATATTTTGGTATTCTGAAGGATCATTGCTTCCTAGCACTAAAATAACAATTTAAAACTAATAATAACAAACACAATAAATTGTATTAAAAATTATAATGAACTAGCATAAATGAATCTTTGCACAATGTCATCCAAAGTGAAACATATGAAATTAATTTCCTTACACCTAATAACAGCACTTTTATTGCTACTGTTTTGAGTCGAAACAATGAGGTTAGCATTTGTTGTTTTTGATTGCTCACCAAAAGTGCAACAGTTCAGTAACACAATTCAAAGAAAGATTGGAACCTATCAGCATGATGAACCAATCCAAAATGCCATGGATCACCCACTTCAAATTTACTATCATCCAACATGCCATCAAGGACTCATGAAAGTTAGAATATGCCTACATGCCACCCACCCCAAGTGAAGGTTGGAACAAGCCACCATGTCATTCATCCCAAGTTGAAGTTAGCATATAAGTCACCATGCCACCCATTCAATGAGGGTGTTACCCAAGTTGGCCACCTGATACTGAGCCCCCCCCTCTAAACTGTCAACAGAACACACAGCAACTTCCAATACTCATTAACAGCCATTCTAGGAAGCAGCTGGGCTGGTAGTTTAAGTAAATCAACAATGTGCTAAAGACAAACCAGTTTATGCTACCAAGAATACTAAATCACTTCATCACAAAAATATCCAAAATGAAATTATCCATCGACTTTAGCATACAACAAGTGAAGCAGCCCAGAATATCAGACTGATTTCATAACAGAGCGTGTACTCATTAATGCAAAGTCATCATTAATGCAAAGTCATCGGGGGCAGTGGCGTACGGAGCTCAAATGCCGCCCGGGGCGGCGGCCCAAAATGCCCGCCCTTGGCACTTAATTTTGGAAATTTCCGGAAAATTTTCTTTATTACTTCCGCCAAAATTCTGATGCCCTTTTTTAAGTCCCTCTTTTTTTCAAAAACAGATGCCATAATTGTCAGAACCGCCCTGTCCTGCGCCCGAATACTAATTACGCCACTGTATGCTATTTATTGGATTATTTTTCCAAAATTTTTTCTGCATTCACTCCATCTTTTATTTTAGCATGCAACCCTATTTTGCCGCCCAGAATGCTCAAGTGCCGCCATAACAGAGCGTGTACTCGTTAATGCCCCGTATGTCACTGATCGGGGGAAATGCCTTGACTGCGTATAAACAGGGATAATGCCAAAGTCAACATTTAACACTACACTGCAGTTCCTGTACAGCTTGTTAACCAATACGGTGTGCTCAGTTAATAGCTTTAGGGAACATAACACCCTAAAGGTGAATAGCGTTAAGGAGAATGGCTCGTAAACTGGGTTGGAGCACAGAAATGAGTCCACAGTCTCCACACCATACAAAAGTTTAACTTCAACTTGTAGCAATTCTCTTAAATGAACTCTTGAAGCTTGAACTGGCATCAAATTCACTGCCATTTAACACATTTTACTTCACGCATTTCAATTAATTTAGATTCTAAAACTACTGTGATGAAAAGTAACTTGAAAATCATCTATAAAACAAATAAGTTTCACAAGAGTAGTTAGATACAAGATCAACAAAAATACTGCTGTTGATGTATCTGACGGCCGCAAATATCAAACAACTCTACGCTAGTAATCTAACAATTTAACAAATTAATTAACAATCGGTAAGATCTAAACTGATGCTCATTTTGCCACACATATATTTCATGCTTGCATCATCAGTATAGTCTGTGGGTTTATAAGATCTTTTCTCTGACACAAAAAAATATCAAAAACTAGAAACTGCTCTTAATGATTCGTCACAGCAAATTTGTTTAGCAGATTGGGATGTGAATCCCAGATGCACTGTTTAAAGTCTGATGTCCTACCATTCAACCACTTAAGCACAGCTGTGTCGATCTAGGTCTATTTGATGACCCATTCCAGTCAAAAAATCTAGTCTGTAAAAAGTATGCATATGCATGTATGGATTGTATGCATTAATGAATGCATATGTATGAGTATGTGTTTGCATTCCAATGTAAGTGTATATATACATAATATACCTATATATATATATGTATTTGTATATATGCATACATGTAGGCACAGATACATGTATTCACTTGTATCTAAAAGGGGCTACATATGGGCATAGCCCCTCTGAAGAACCCTCCTGCTTCTACAATTTCACAAAATTAATTAAGTCTGCTTTATAAAGTAATCGAACCTTGGCACTTATAACAGTTTGCTGAATAAAGCTAAGAGTAGAGTACAACCTCACCCAGCTGATCAACAACATTCCTTTGCCTTAAAAGTCCTTTGAAAAAGCTCCTATAACCGAAGCATATTTGCACATGCAAGCGCTTCCAAACAAGCAGCTTCCACCAATCAAACCTATGCCTTAGTAGCTCTCAAGAAAACCACATTTACAACAAATTTACTCAATTCTAATGACTTCTGTCATGCCACAGTATGTTATGTTATGTTATTTATAAGTGGCAATAGTATCACAGTACAATGAATGCATCACCGGCAACACAGAGGCAGAATGACTTGCAAGAAATAAATCTGTATAGCATCTTCGCTTTCCCTGATGAAGATGTCATGAAGAACACCGCAAAGTTCAGTAGCTGAACCTCTTGAAAACGTCATGCTTGCCAAATCAACAAATTTTCCTCAAAATGCCAGAAGAAACAAGACGAGAAAAATATAGAAGTCATTAGTATTTGCTATCCTATCATGTTCTCAACACGTGGGGTCTGACGCGCATTGTAACGGGCAAACGTCTCCAGAAAACAACCACTTGCAGTGATCCGCTAGGCTGAAATGGTTGACCAATTCTGAGGTAGTGCGGCGCAAGACAAGTCTCTGCCTTCAGTTGAAAAGAAACAGATAAAAATCATCGCAAGCCTCACTCTAAACGTTCATTTCAGGTTTCTCACACAACTCAACTGCTCCAGCAATTTACAGTCATTGTTGTTTGCTGCACCTGTGTAACTTTAATACTGCTACCAGTTCCTAGAACGCTATCGCAGCTCATTTACGAACATCCCATAACTGGCTCCATGCGAACACAAGCTGTATAATACATCGTGGAACAGATGCAAGCCACCAATGCACACGGCTGACAATGCACTGACTTGCATAGCAAAGAAATCATCAAGCAAGCACAGCACTATGCACAGACACAGGGAACAGTCATGCGGACACTCCTAAGGTCATGACTACAGTGTGGAAAATCTACACATGGAGACTGTCAGTTCTCACAAGCTATATCATCGTATATTATATACACACATATATAATACATATTCCTGGGGTGTGCATTGTGACCATCACAGATGATTCCAACTGGCAAACTGCAGCGTCTGAGAGATCAGTGAGAAGGGAAACCTGGCCTTTCTTCAGCTAACACGAAGAACAGGTTAAAGCTGGAAATTGATAGAGAGGATGGCTAATTGGCTCCAGAATCTTGACTGACTGGTTTCTCATCATCACAAGGAATGTTAGACTCTACAGCGCGGTGTTCAGCCTAAAATAAACATACATATATTTATTTATTAATGAACGAACAATTATTTGTAGTCCGCATAATCAATCACTGCAGCACTCTTTGTATTCAGCATATTTCAGAACTGCAGTTTGATTTCTTAAGTTCCTTCTCTAGTCCTTTAAAAACAGATGCTGTCACTAAGCTGTCCAGAGACAAAAAATTTTTGTTATCGATAAAAAATAATCACCGTTAAAATTGTGATAATCGCATCATGAGAAAATAACAATGCAGTATTGTTGCTGTTTATAGATAGTCATAAATAGTACATTATAGATTGCTAGACTTCTTTCTCGCTCTGTATCTCCGACATTTTAGAGATGAATAAAAATTCGCTAGACGATATAATATGAACGAAAATCAACGCACATGCATAGAAACTTTCACAGAAAGGAAGAATACGAATAACAACGCAGCGCTTGTAAATAAGCTGGTGCCCTGCTCTTAGCTTTACAGTAGCACTTCAGAAATTTGGTGTTTTTATATAACAGGATGAAGTATTAAAACGACTAAAAAATTTTACATAAAAAGAACATGTTTCTATATATATATCATGAATATTTAGAGCACATTTCAGTGCTATATTAATGTCTTGAAAGCACTGTTCCAAAACAAAACCAGCCACATAAACTGAGTGTCCATTTAGAGTATGTTTCATTGTCTCAGCCGTTTGCAATCAACTAACAGGTATCTTTAGCTGAACAATGAATAATACCATTACTAAGATACCATTATGTCATGACCTCCTAGTACCTCAGTCTCGATTGACTGCCACAAAATGCACACAGCATCATGCTGTATGCCTCTAGTTGGCCCTTTGCTGTGGAATGACCTTCCAGCTACAACTCAGTCTCGGACTAAGCATCTTTATGCCTCTGTTCGCCCTTTACTGTGGAATGACCTTCCAGACTCATTATCTGGGGGCTTCAGACTTTCCCGAGGGTTCTTTGCACTGGGAGCACCTCTGATTAGGTTGTACTGTGAGAGGCACTTCATAAGTCCGTAAATAGAATATAATAGAGAATAGACTAGAATTAATTGTCCACAGAGAAAACCAACACTGATCATGCTGCACAAATGTAACATTCTTCTACGAACCTCCTCCTGCTGAACAGTTTCAACTTTAATCATCTTCACCCACATCTTATGGTTTGCCTCCAAGTTCTGGATCATTGGATAGATGAAGCCAACGTTTGCCAACTGACTCTCAAAGGCAACCTCTAGAAAAACAGTTAAAACAACAATCACAGGTGAGCTCACAAAGACCAAAACCCGATAAAGCAGCATCGCTATATTAAGTGTCTTCATACATACATACACACACACATCCATACATACACACATACATACATGCATGCATGCATGAATGCATACATACACAAACATACATGAAATCATACCACATGCAGCCAAGTGATTTACGATATAATCCATAGAATAAAAAGTGGTGCAAACATAATTTTCGTCAAGTTTTTTTGCAGTTTAAGGAATAACAACCAAAGCGACCGAGAGACAGGACACATCTAACAGCAACAGCAACATGAAAAAGCAGTCAGCTAATAACATACTGTTACTATCGCCTGATGATAAGACGTCTTCTTCAGTTTCCTCTGTCTGATGTCCTGGAAGTAGACCAGCACTGCCAAGAGAATTGCAGAGTGGAGCGACCAAGTGAGTTATAAATGATTCCTGGAGTTTGGCCAACTGCGGCTGATGTCGATTCATGTAGGGCGATATGACAAGACCAAGCCCAGCTTCCTCATCACCCTACATCAGAACAACACATCATACAGAAACATCTGTTGTCTCACTTAACTAATCAGCTAGCTTATTTAGTAAGTAACAAACTAAATAAATGAATGAGAAAAACAAATAAAATCATAAATCAATCAATCAATGCCTAACATTTACAGTCAGTTACCAATATCAATCATTGGTCACACTGTAAGCCTGTGTAAGGTCACAGTCACACTGTATGCATACACAGTTCCATTGTCATGTCACACACACCTACACACACACTGCAACACACACACACACACACACACCTACACACACACATACACACATACACACACACTGTGACTTCACACATTCACGCTCTAACCTCACATTAGTCATGCATTGATGTTACAGCAGACTATACTTAAAATATGGTTGAATGCTGAAGGGTTACCTGTTCATAGAACTCTTCACTGATGCGTTCTGTCCATTGGGTATGCAACTCCCTTGGTTTGCAAGGACCATTGATGTCGGCCATCTTGATGACCATGTTGCTGACCATCTGCCGGTCAGCTTCCAATGACCAGTCGATTCCAACCGCATCATCATCGTTAGCCTTACAATAAACATCAAACATACAAAATCAAAACAAATCTTTCTCTGGCTGATCATTAAATTAATTTACAGATGAAATCTATGACAAAGCGTAAGCGAGGAAAAACTCAAATTTCTTCCATAGCCTTTGCTTCTGCTGATCATCATTTATAACTAAGCTTTCACCATGATAAAAAAGAAATCATCAACAAGCTTAAGTTTATGCCCTGAATGTGCTCAACATCTGCCGTAATGGTATAAGCATTGATGTTCTACAGATAAATCACTGACTATAAAAGCACGAGGGAGTGTTTAGCCATAAAGCCAAGGTTCCATTACCAGTAAAGCTAAACACAGCAGAGAAAAAGAAGAGAGCTGCAGCTGCAAATCACGAAGCATAACACTGTTGACGACCAAGAGTAAACAGCCATTTAATGAGTGCCATGTATTTATATACGCACATACATCATATGCCATGTATTTATATAAGCACCTACATACATGTGCCATGTATTTATATAAGCACCTACACACATGTGCCATGTATTTATATAAGCACCTACACAGTACATACATGTGCCATGTATTTATATAGGCACCTACATACATGTGCCATGTATTTATATACGCACCTAAACACACGTGCCATATATTTATATAGGCATATAAATTAGGGCTGGGCATTTAACGAGTTATTAAAAGCGATTAATGCGTTAATTAATTAACGCGCGATTAAATTTTTTAACGCAGTTAACGCGATTGTCACTGCGCCTATTAATTAATTATTTCTAGAAATGCGCTAAAACAATTCTTGATAAAACCGCTCAGTTTAAACTTTAAACTTAAAAGTAAACACTAAAAAATGTAAAAATAAGAAGTAAAAGCATTGTGTGCTTTTCGTTTATTGATTGCAATCATTATATAGCGCATATTCAACGTAATTACTCCGAGTCGGTACAGTAGTTGTACTTGTTATCTATTGTGACATGCGTTAAAAATTAATCGCGGCGTTAAAAATTTTAATCGTGCGATTAATTTCGATTAAAATTGTTAATCGTTCCCCACCCATAATATAAATATGTAATATATACTGTTACACACATCTGCATCACATGATTAGCATGCATAAGACATAAGACTGTAAGTATGTATACTATATAGGATTTACATATATATACATAAATTCATACATATGCTCAAACACACATACTGGTACCATATATACATATACTCAATCATGCATATATAGACACATCTATATGCACATTTCTAAAATACAATACAAACAATACAAACAAGCCGCTAAATGCATACATATTTACAAATGAGCATAACAAGATTCCATGTTACCTTTGCATTGAATTCCGCCAGAAGATCGAAGTGGCGAGCTAAGTCGGTCGCTAGGACTGCCTCTATGACGAGAAATCGGAACCTCTTGAACTGTGCATCGTTCAGGTTGACCAGCCAAGCGAATCGTGGGCTGCTGAGCAGCAGGCGCCATCCAGCAGAAGCGTGATGGTTCTCCAAGACAGAGCGATTGTTGTACAGCACAGCCTAAGCATCACGTTAACACCATTTTCAGATGAAGTACACCACTTAGAACTCTAGTTCTCTGAGCATTATATGCTTATGGATGAACTTCCTGCTCTTAATATGTTTTAGCACCCATTAGGCAGCACTCTTGTAAGGCACTCAAAAGATGTGACATTAAATGTCTAGATACATGCAAACATTAAGTGACCTGTCTGGTACAGGCCATACATCTCTTTTAAACGAGATGCCACGCAACGGTATCTTTGCACGGCTCACTGTTCACTTGCTTAGTCTTTAATAGTCAGAGATTAGCATGTAATACACCCCTCATGTATGCTAACAAATGGGGTGTCATAAAAATGGACCCTCACTCTCAGGTTAAATCCAGTGTATGTACGTATGTACATGCATGCCTCAAAATGCTAAATCTTTTATTACTGCTGCTGCTTTGCTATTTTTATGGTGCCCATCTCTTTTGCCTGGCTAAGTTCTCTTTAACTCTGTCCCACACTATGTGTGGTGACACCGAGTCCTTCATGTTTCTCAGACCTAGGTTAAAGATCTAGATTTTTCCGGTGGACTATACGCATACAAGAAATTCCATAGGTAGGGCATCAGAAACAATCTTAGCTTTGACCAGACAGGCCATATTTATATTATATATTTGATTTCTGACTCACAGCCACAAATACCTTGCACTGGATGCCTATCCCTCAATGCACTGATTTAAAAAATTTAACTTTCATGCAGAACTGCTAGGTGGGAATTGCCCCATCTTATCTTGGTGTGCTGTGTATCTCTGCCTCGCCTCTTCTTGGCTGCAGGCCCCTTCATTCTTCTTGTTCTCTGGGCCAGTTCCTCTACAACTAAGCACAGAAGCTTTGCTTTCGTCAGTCCTGTGCCTTTGAACAGCCTTCCTCGTAAAACTAGAGCTGAGCTAGTCAGCCTGTCTCCTTCTCTGTTCCACAGAGCGTTTGAAGTCTATTCTGCTTGATCGAGGGCTCTCCCTGTCGGGTCAGAAGTGCTACTGATGAGTTTTTTCTTGAAGTTGTGCTGCACAAATCTTCATATACGTTATGTCATGTCTGTTAAATGTAAAGTGTTTCTGCTCACTAAATGCATAACAGAATCACAAGAGAATTGCAGAACTGTATTTTCATTTAGGCAGCTTCACTGTCCCAGTGGAATTCAACCACTTTTGAGACTACAGCTGACAAAGGTGCCACAGGCTAATGCTTCCTGCATGAGACAAAAGCATTGGACACGTGCTTGCTCAGCTGCTATCAGCACGTTAAGTCTCTATTGTTTTACTTGCAGTTTTCTTTAACCTTTTACTGACTAGGGATTAGTTTTCCATGCATTTTAGTACACACTCATTGCTAAAGTGTCAAGTTGAGTGATAGCACAAACATTTATCCACACTACATCAACCCACAGAAAGCTGTAGCTGTCTCAAAATTCAAGTAATTAATGTAATCTAATAAAACATTTGTATAGCACTTTTTATAAACTGTCCGACCACATTATACCACAAACTACGTAAGGCCATAAAGGACTTTGCTGACCTTCATACCGCTCAGACACTGGTACTGGATTATAGGCAAAGTAACAGCAACCCACGAACGCTTTATAGTCGGCAACGAAACGGCCTCATTAACAACTGGAGAAACAGTTTATCTGAAGTGATTGGGCCATCTGGCTAGCAACCGGTCTCTGGTACTTCAGCAGACGGCAGTAAACTGCAACAACCGCCATCAAATAGACAGCTGGAAATGCTTCTCTTCCCAACTCTTCCCAAAGCAGGTGAATCCAATGGCAGCCATAACCATGACAACCGACTTCACTCAAGTGCCATTCCTCATGGACCAGAATAGACGGAACAGCAGGAATTCGATGGAGGCTTTACAACTGATAACGACTTTGATGAGGAAGTCCCACTTGAAGCAGCCATCAACTTTATGCTTTATGAGAATGGCGCCAAAGAAGTCCCTGGATTAGATTAGGTTTAACCATAGCCGTGATTATTGATTAAGCATTCCGAAAAGACCAACCAGAGGATTGCAGGTGGAGACGAGGAAGGCATTTGTTCTGCCTGGATGATCATAGTCATGCATCGCTGCTGCTGTATAAAGCGCCATCAGTTCCAGTGGAAGGAAATTTGTTTTCATACAGGTTTCTGCTTCAGTTCCATTGGTGTCAAGATTATCGTTGGATAAAGCTGGAAAAAATACGTTCTCAGGTTCTGAAACATTCCGATACAAACACATCAGCATATTACATATATTATCCCAATGCATACTGCATATAGAAATCAAACATAAGTATTCTATAAGCATCACACACGTATATACAACATGAACCCACATAAGTATATTGCATAATCACACAATTATTACACATTTATAAGGCACCACTATCTAATGACTAAGCATCAATCTATGGTGCTGAGCAGTTGTGAATGAAGGACTTGCCCATGGTTTCTACCACCTCAGTAACCATCTCAGAGGAAGCTCAAACCCATGCTTACTAAGCACTCAACCCACTGGCTACCATGTCCCACGTAAGACTACATCAATCAAGACTACATCAGGTTAAACCATGCTTAGATTGTAAATAAGTAGAATGCAAACAATATTTCAACATCAGTGTATCAAAACTAGCAGCTTCAAGTCAAGCTTCATTCAATCAAAACATGCATACTTCTGAAATTCCAATATGGAAGCATGTGGTGATTGTATCAACCAATTATGGTGGAACAAAAGATTTGTCACAAGACTTCCTGAGCAGGAAAGCAGTCCCATTTTAATAGCTGACCTCAAGGGACACCATTGGCATAAAGGGACACCATTGGTATGAAGGGACAACATTGATATGAAGGGACACCACTGGTATGAAGGGACACCACTGGTATGAAGGCACACCATTGGTATCAAAGTGTTAGCGACTTCATTTTCTAATTCATTGGTGGTCAATCCTCTCCAATGCCATACAATCTTCCCACTGACTCCTTTTAAGGATGAGCTTGATATAGGCTGCTAATAGAACAGAAATCTCATCCATAAACATCTAGCTAATCTGAAAAGGATGACATATCCTATTTCAAATGAGCTACGTCGCTGAACCAACCAGTGTCTGGGCTTTTATAATCGTCATCTGGTGCGACTTCTAGAAAGCCTGGTATTGACTGCACTGTCATGTAAAAGACGGCGTGAAGGACATCGGTTGCATGAATTCGATTGTGATCTGGAACCAGAAAATCATTACGACGTGTATCAAAAGCAAATGCACGGAAGGAAAGCAAACTGTCGCCACATTACACAACTTCCGCCTAAAGTGGATGCCTATTTGTGCCACAGTCCAAGGCAAGACACAGCATAAAATTTAATGCACATCTAAGTGAATTTAAAAACCAGCAGCAGGATAATGTCACAAACAACTAGTAAATGAGAATGTACTGCAAGAAGACATGAAATGCTAGTTACCTCAACCATTCAAATGCCACAGAGAGGACAAAAATTAAGAACAGTTTATTTGAATTAATTTCCACCAATTGATGCTATTCTTAACCTTCCTTTCCTTACCCTCAGCTTCGCTCTCTTCTACCCTTGCCTCAGTTGCCTGAGTTCTACAATTTCTTTACACTTTTACATGTTTTAATATTAGGCCAAAAAATAATGGTGTGTTTCCGGTAACAGAGTTAAAAAACTGGGTAGATGGTAGGAAAATAATTTTATTTTGGTCAAATAATTTTATACAGTGATTTCCCAAAATTACGCCACTGCCCATTTATGCACAGCGGTACATGCTGTACCAAAGTATGTATTTTCTATGCAGTATTAAAATGACTATTTGCAGAATGTACCTACAAACTGTGTAGAAAACAATCTTATTTATTTCAAATAAATAAGATTGTCAAATTACCGTGAGAAAATCCACCACTTTCGGGTCTATTACCTCCCTCTCCCAAACTCCACACTTTAGCCTTTTATTGCTGTAATTTACGGCACCATTATTTCAATTGAAAGACCGCTAGTTTCCGAATGTCTCTGCTTTAGTGAATGCACCTTTTTACAAAATTTTCCAGAAAAATTTTTTTTTTAAAAATTCTCCTAGTTGGCAAAAAGTGACTCGGTTGCATTACCGGAAGAACCATTATTTTGTTTTGGCCTTACAGAAATTCTGGCTTGGCAAAGTTGCGAAAATGGATCACAAACTTCATTCAGCAATAAAAAATGCAACATTAAAATGGAGCTGTCATAAAGCAGAGGCCAATTAAGGTTTTAGTATTTATAAGAAGATTCTCACACACTTTGTAGGTTGTATTACAGTAGAAGAAGATTATCATGTACTTTGGGCAATGGTTACAGTGGTTTGGGTGAGCAGTGGGAACTCTGAAGAGTTTTACTGGAAAGCATGTGTTATCATGGTTCCATTGCATGGTGAGCAGTGGGAACGCAAGCAAACAATTTCGAGAGCAGTGGGAACACACTTTAAACACTGTATTATTGTATTGTATTGTATCTATCAATTTATATAGCACCTCTCGCAGTGCACACCAATCAGAGGCGCTCCGTAGGTTGTATTACAGTATAAGAAGATTGTCATGTACTGTGTAGGTTGTATTTTACAGTATAAGAAGATTGTCATGTACTGTGTAGGTTGTATTACAGTATAAAAAGATTGTCATGTACTGTGTAGGTTGCATTACAGTCAAAGAATATTCTCGTTTACTGAACATTGTTTCTGTGTATCTTTATAACAACTGCTTTCTCTGCATTCTAAAGTCACAGCAACAACCTGTAGGATTTCCCGCTCCTCAGCCTCCCAAATGAACACCAAAAGGATGCAATGAAAGGTTAAAGAATGATCAGCAGGGCACCTGCCACTTTTTTCAACAGGCCAAACCTGACAAGCACCTGTCCAACTGACATGTGTGTTTAACTAGCACAAAAAGACTCTAGAAACACATAAGATTAGCTCTTCAACATTTGACTATGTACATCCTAAACTGTATATATATTTAACAAAGAGACTCAGCAACTTCTTTCTCATCTAATTAAGCCCAGTGCAACATTGGACAGCTCTGACAGGTGCAGTCTGATGCAAGGCCCAATGATGTACTTCAGACTGTTCTGCATTCAATCCACAGATCCAGTGAGATGACAGACAAACAGCACAGACATACGAGCAGCCCTTTAAATGCCAAAGTTGATGGCAAAGCAGGTCAGTGTAAAGAAGTCAAATGTTCATCATCAATTACCTCCTTTTAGTCATAATGTAAACTGGTCACGCTAGGCTATCGATTTCATCAATGAACTAATAAAAATACAATGGGAAATGCATTCTTGTAAAAATAATATCCAATTTCTCCAAAAATGTTCGATGGCAGGGTAAAAATAATACCCAATATTCTCATTTTTTTACGTCAAGGTAAGGCTTAACTTGTCATAACAGCGGTGTCTATTGTGCCCATTTTACTATCAAAACAACACTGAAATAGCTGTAAAAGTGGTATCTAATATTTCCAATATTTTTTATGACAAGAAAAGGATTAAATTGGTTTACAAGTGGTGATCTTTTATTTGTAGGTTCTCGTTCACAAACTAAGTACATGTGCACTGAATTATCAATCCATAAACGGAATTTGGCAAACGATCCCATGCATTCTTCTCCTCCTTTAGCACATCGACCACAGTGGCAAACAAAGCTTGGTATTAAATGTATGGCAAGGCCACATCAACTGACCTGGAAGCCACAAGATACCATTAATACTGGATACTGTTACCACTATTAGTATGTGTGTGGCAAGTGAAAGTTTAAGTCTCCCACTCACAATGCACTTGATGCGGTTAACTGGGCTTCTGCTTTTGCTCCAAAATGAAGTCCAATCACATGACTTACCGACACCTAATTATTCTGTTAATGAATGGAACGAGTCCTAATTTCAATAAGCCACGCAGCTCATGATCAATTACACACACACACACACACACACACACACTGTCACACACACTCACTCATGTCAGGCATCTAAGCTGTCAGCTTTTGGAACAGATTTAGAAGAGAAATGATGTGAGGTCAAAATGATACCAGCATTTGTACACTGATACAAAATGCACCGCATAAAGGATACAGAGTTAAAAAGTCGACTTTATGAAGGTCAAAAGAACCGAGTCTCAGATCTGGCTTGATACAGAATCCTACATTCCACGACCCTGGTTGAACTGGGCTCTCCCTTTACTCGCGCTATCTTTTCATCAATGCCTGGAAACTATTTTGAAGCTTGGCCAAGCATGCCCATGAGGAAGGGTACTATGTAAATTTGCTGATTAAATGAATAGAGAAAAGACGAGGATATCATTGCTTTAAAGATGGATGAAGTTAAGCCTTACTTAGAAAAGTTCAGAGCTTCATGCTTTGGCAGCAACATATAAAAGCAATGCTTTTGAGGGCAACTATGCAACAAAGCAGAGTCAACTGGCTTTGTTGTCTGTGCTGTTGTCCACTGTACGTATAAGCACCACATGAAATATGCAGCGTAAAAGTACACTGTAATGTATGATCTGTATTGTTCATTATCCTAAACAGAAGCCTCGTGTAACAAAAGCAATGGGCATCCCACCCACCATAGGTACAAGAATGAATACAAGCAAAGAAGCCGTCTTGTTAATGAGCCACTAACGGTGGCAGAAGAGGCAAGGTACAGAGGCTGGTAAGGCGTTGCCAGCCAGCCACCTGTCTAACAGACTGAAACCAGATAACCAGGCAAACGCAACTAAAGACTGGCCTCACTTTCTGCTGGGGCATAATAAACAACTGACGAAAATGATGAATGACTTGACGTAAGAAACAGGTAAATAACAGGCAGGCGAGAAACTAAAACAGCAAAGGCAGATGACTGATTCCCTATCTCCGCTGCGCACTAGCATCTGCGCAATTACCTGCGTGCTGACTTATAGCTATCAGACTGTACCTGCTGCCAGAGAGATAAAGACCGCCCAGGAAGAAGAAGAAAAGAAAATGTAATAAATGCCAGCAGTTGAGTGCACTCACATGGATTATTGTGGTAGCCTAGCTCCAGAGAGTGAAAGTAGTTAAGAAATTCCTGAACTGGGATGGAAAACGTCTCGAAAAATCCAAGGTTGCTGAAGATCTTGTATGCAACCTGTAAAATCAATTGAAAGAACTTCTTTGAATGTACCGTATATATACAAAATATATAGCCTCTGCTCATCATGCTTTATCGACAGCACCATGCATCATTTAACTTTTCCATAACAATTTACGAAGGCAGAAGGTATAGCTATCATAGAATGGGTTTTCCACTGGTCTTCTTCCAGGCATCTCCACTGGAAAATGATTTACGATTACAGTTTCATCTGTAGTAGCTATCCATTCATGTCCTAAGCATCATGACACCAGCATAATAGAAAATCATTAGACTGGATTAGGTAGAATTGGAGCATTATAATTTTCATAATAAAATGTGTAATATTGCGAAAATGAATAAAAGTGCAGCAATAACAACGCACAAAATACTATACATCAAAGTCAAGCTTTCTGTTTAATCTTCTGCTAGAGCTTCTTGTATTTGTTTTGAACTGATGAGTACCAGGTAGTCTTTCTTCTGCAGAATACAATTATTTCTGTTTTCATACTGCCTCCCAGAGCCACCATCAGGAAATAATACACAAATTTCAGTTCAACTCCATCATAATTATTACTAAATATTACTATTATTATAATTATTATTAATTAATTAATTAATTAAATTTGTACAAAATTAATTAATTAAATTTGTACAAAATTAATTAAATTTGTAATGCACGCAAGGTCACACCAAAATGTGAATCTGAGGTGTGGATAGTCAGCCACCAGGAGAAGATGCAGACTTTAGATATCCAAGTGCTTGAAAGCCAAGAAGAAATAATAAGTTTTGAGCTGCTTTTTGAGGAAGGAAGTGAATCTGAGCCACAATTTCACAAATCCATAACTCCGCATGTGAAGAAAACTTCTCAGCACCTGGCACTATATAAATTTTGTCCAAATTTGCGTCATAAAATTTTGGGTTCAACCTCCTGACAGAGACTCTCAAATACAACGGTCACTTGTTCAAGCACTCATCCCTTGGACAGCACAGGTTCATGTCTCCATTCATGCAGTCACTGTTTGTGGACTTTGAACAAGTCCTAGGCATCGTCATTTAAGCCTATTGTTGGACAGTATTGGGGTTAAATATACAAATATCAGACAATTAAACAGAAAAAAGAAAAATTGAGGGAAATGCTATTGCCATTACTGGATTATTCGAGACAAATGAATCTTACAAATAAACAGTAGAACAGAAAAATTATCTGATACTCACTCGACAAAGTATCGTGTCTGGTGCTTTTGCTGCAAAGTCGAATATCGGATAGTCCCATCGATTTAACAGTTTGATATCCATGAGCACATCATTCTCCAGTTCATCAAAAATATCAATTGTTTTGCTCTCATTGTTACATTCTGCACTTTCATGCTTACTGCTATCCACGCTGTCTGCAAACGTTATGTGATGAGGTTTTGTTCCAGCAGCAGGACCAGTGTGACTTCAGAGAACCAGTGCCAACAGCATCCTGTCCTTGAAGATCCTGAACAGAATAATAACACCTTGTAATTATTGTAAAGCAGGCTGTGTAAATACTTGCACTGCTTAACCCTTTAACAACGAGCGTGTACTAAAATGTATGGGAAACCATAAGCGGCTCGTCGTTAAAGGGTTAAACATCACTTACAAGTAAGAGGTTGGTGTAGTTCCAATAGGAACATCAAGTCCCTATGTTATCACTGTATACTGACTCATTGTGGTAGGAGAACAATGTTTTGATTGAGGGATCTCTTTCCTGAAGCTCCACTGATGACATTGCCATTTACAGATAGTCAAGGATTCAACTTTTCCCTTGGAACTAAATAAGAAGAATGGAAAACTACAACAATAGCAGTCTCATAGTTTCAAACATCTACACATATATAAGATCATTACTTTCTGATTGTCAGTAGTCACAATGGCACACATTGTACTGGTAGGATTGTCTGGATGAAGCACAGCATGACACAACAATCCAATCAACTGGTCATACATGACCACCTCCACTCAGTAACCAGCTCTTAGATCGTATTAAAAGGTCCTATATATATATATGCCCAGATACAATACATACTGGTACTTGCCTGCATGCATACACACATATATACCTACATACATTACATACACACACATCAATCAATAAAAACTCTTTTATTGAAGCCGTATCAAATCACAAAACATTTCAACATGAAATTTCAAGATTGGCTGCAAGAGGAGTCCCAAAAGGGATCAAGAACATATATACATACATACATACACACATATACATACATACATTACATACACATATAATCATATATATATATGAACCTACCAAATCCAGTGTATCTGATACAGACTCATGTCTGGAAGGCAACAACAACCCCGTAATTGGAAACAAACACTGGGACTTGTTATTTAAGCCACTTCATCATATCACGAATACTGACACAATCGAGTCAAGGACACGGCTCCAAATATTATTTCACCCACAGAAAAAATAACCTCGTTAAAATACAACCTCCTTATAAGTCATTTCTTGATATGGTTCCCAAAGACTGCATTATAACGAGCTCCTCATGCACATACACACTACCACTGGTCAGCATACTGCCAATTACAGAAAACAGACTGTGGATGCAGTGGTGAAAAGCTGACACATAAACAAACTGAAGCCGAATACAACAATACATAACCACCTCATAGCATACCTGTTCTCCATCGATGATGAAATTCGCCATGGCATCATCGCCGTGTACGGGTCTGCCACCTTCTGCAGCTTCTGATTCGCACTCGCTGGAACTGCACCTGTCTATCGGCCACATCTCGCCGCTCAGCTGAGCATCAGTCCTTTCATCAGCGACTGGCCAATTCTTGTCAAGTGGGCTGAAGGAATTGGATTCACTGCACTGATGGAACTTTGTTCGGTGGAGCAACTCCGACTCGAGGCTTGGCATACCTGTTGCAGAAGTTGTCGTTGTCCAGGACCCGGCCGAGCGACAACGGGTAAACGCCGACGGTAGGCTTCTATGAAGATTCTACAAATAATCATTGACAACTTTTAAAATAATTCCTCCTGAAGAAGAAATCAGTTGGGAGTGGTTAAATCATCAGATCTCACCTTACAGTTGATATCTAAGAACATATTCTGGCTGCCTGGGTCATTGATGTAGCCCTCCTTTTTTCCAGCTTTGGGACTGGCACTATCAGAGTAGGGGCAGTGGCCGAGTTACTGTTGACTTAATTTCCAGATGACTGGTCTGGTTCTGCACAGCTGACCTAATTCTAGAATCCTGATCTAATACTCAAAACTGGCCTAATTCTGGATGCTCTTGTCTATATCATAACAGTCCACTGGAAATTTATGCCTAGGAGGATTTTAAGACTTATCTTAAACTCCTAGGCATAAATTTCCAGTGGAATGCACAGTTACATAATTATGAAAAACTGACGTTGATAACAAAAGGAAGTGCACTAAAAATGCATTGTCCAATTAATAACTGTAATTGTCTCGTCAGCTATTAGGAAGCTGGTAATCAGTTTTGGCAACAAGTGATCGCCTACGTACTTATCCAAAATGCCATAGCCTTTACTGCTGCTTCCGTACAGTCAGTTATGTCCAAGAGTTCATAGGAATTGCCTCACAGCATTCACCATCAAAGGATTCATGTCTTAAAGCTCCCTATTGTCCTTTACAGGCTGGTGTCTCTTGGCAATGCAACCTAATTGATAATGCTTTGGGATGTGGAAATGCACTGCATAGTAAGCACTTGAAATAAAACACCTTAGCTGTGTTCTCTTCAGAAATTCTAGGCCAAGACCCATGCAAATAACCCAAAGCAAATAGTGATGCAAGTCTCCCTTTAAAAATCAGAGCCACAAGCCCAACAAGAACTCGAAATTCAATGCCATATCGTCGAACATCGCTTGGCTGCAAGTCCGAGAAATATCACGCGAAGAATTAAGAAAAGAATTTCTGTTTGCCATGAAAACAACAACTTAGTCAATATCTGCTCCTAAGAAAAGAAAACGCTCTTGCAATCGATATTTTGGGCATGTTTGTTCTGGCCTTTAGACGCAAATTCAACCTGTCCACAGCAAACATCATCCCCATACAAACCTGCCTAACATCTCAAATTCAATGTCCATTGAACAACATCTCACTGCTATTGAATGACGTCATGCTGGCTAGAAAAATCTTAAACTCGGTGCACATTGATGATTTTGGCACTGTCTGGCACTTCGATGGGCTTAACTTTGCTGGGTCTTCTAAATGACTTATCATCAACACAAATTAGTTCCTGTTATTGCAGCCTATCTCTTATTACTCGTAACTTATTACTGTTATTACACATTAGCAACCTCTGTAGTCTATACCATCAGTGTTTACTGCACAAGACATCAACTGATGCTCACTTCAAAACCACGTCCGATGGTCAGAGTCAATAAGCAGAAGGCCAGGGTTCCCGTTCTTGTTCCACAGAACCCTGTTCCTTTTCATGGCACCATGTTTCCTTTCTATGCTCTTGCCAGATGAAAATAAAGGCTACTTGCTTACTCACTTACACAGATTCTACGCAGTTTCACCACGACAGTGTCTGCTCTCATTCGTTGACTTTAAGGGGTTCCTACCTGCCTTAGGTAAATGATTACACATTTATTTACACGCCTGTACGGCAGTCACTAGAGTCAATCAGTGCTAGTAGCTTCCCCACCTACTGAAATATTTACTGAGAAAGCTAAGACGCACCGGGGTCATTCGTAAACAATCCCTATACCTTCACATTGATCATACGCCTACTTTTGCACCAATGTACACACTGGCTTCTATGGCCACCAAAGCATTATGCCTGATCGTGATGAATCTGATGTAAACAAACCTGTCTTTGTATGATCGGTGTTCAATGCAAAATAACTCACATGACCAAATTGCTCTAGGGATTTATGATTAATAAAAACGTCACAATAAATTATTATCACATGTATTATTATTAATTCTGAATTTGTTAAGCACCAATATCTAATGACAAAGCACCGATCACTGGAACTAAGCAATTGTGCATGAAGAACCTGCTCAAGGTCCATAGACAGCAACCTGCACACTATGGCGCAAGGCATGCACCAAAACCATCTCTGAGTAGGTATCTTCAAGGGCGCTATACTGCTTAATTGACTGATCAGACAGCACGCAGTGTTTCCGTTAATGCCCAAATGCCCATTTTTATGTAAGTAACAAGTGCTCTAAACGTCGAAATATGGCAGATAAGTAGAACGTATGGATTTGCAGTGACCAGAATCCAACCCCAACAATATGAACAGTACCATTCAACCTATTCCAACCAAACCTCCGTCGAATTCTCAAATTTGATCAAATCAAGTCACACTGTTAGGGATATACAGCTGATTGGGCATTCCAATCAACTCTCAAGAAAGAATATATGTACTCACAGGTTGGATACCTGGACAAAGACTGGTTTTCATTTCATAGTAGGTGCACACTGTTGATATATTATTGCTAATTAATACCAAATGTCAGTCACTAAAGCAAGACCAGTTTCAAGTGTCATGGTACAGACATGCACACTAATTCTTGTAATCCTACATTCTCATGATGTTGGATCCATATACACCTGGAAGTGCTAAAAATAGGGCTGCGGATTTTAACGATTAATTAATCGATTAATCGTTAAAAACGTTAATTGATTATTTTCAGCATATTCGATTAATCTTTTTGACTCATTTCATGATGTCAAGTGGCCCATTTCTGGAGTAAATAATATGGCGAACAATGATAATGTGAAACGTTTGAGTGGAAAATTATGCGATCACTTTGCATTTCAGGTAAATGCTACTGGAAAGTCGAAGATGGCGACAAAATTAAAGTTCTGTCTTCATTGCAACATAGTTCGATTAAAGTTCTTTTGTAGAAAGAAAGTAGTCACTGACTCAGTGACTACATTTTTAACAGTTTTTCATGCCTAACATAAACAGATTCCAATTTAATCAAATTTAATCGATTACTCAAAGTAAAATTTAGGAGATTAATCGATTACAAAAATTTTTATCAGTACCAACCTTAGTTAATAATAATAATAAGTAGAAGACAATTTATATAGTGTCATAGCACAGCCAAAGATGAAGAAAGGGCACTGTACATGAGTTAAAAAATCAATGAATTTCATATGATGCTTTAAAAGGATAGGTTTAGAGCTGTGATTTAATGCTTGGAGAGATAGTGGATTTTTCACATGATCATCTTATTGAAATAGAAATAAATGTACCCAAGAAACCTGTTACAATCCAATCTTTGAAAGCCACACAACACCAAGTGGCTTGATCTTTTGTTCCTAGAACTAGGACTGCACTCGCTCAAAATAGGCATCTGTGGTGTCTGTCTGTCTGTTGTCTTTCTGGTTTGTGTGTTGTTGTGTGTTTGTGTCTGTGTCATCTGGAATGACCTTCCTCCCTCACCAGGGTTAAACTAATGACTGGCTTTTCCTCATCAGTCTCTCATTCTTAAAAGGCATTTCTTTATCCCTGGGGCATCCATGCCAAGAGCGCCTCTGAATAGCTATTCTGTGAGAGGCGCTTTACAAATGTTTAGATACGATACAAAGAACTGCTCTAAAATGATGAACAGCCCTCTAGCAAGTCTGCATTATAATGTGGTCACTTTGTACAGCAGAATTAATTTTGGGATCCACTTTATAGCAGAATTCATTGTTATTACAAAGCGTATTATAACGAGTCTCTGGTGTAACCCAATTAACACTATGAATACAAATGGTTGTAATTAAGCTATAAAAGCATTAAATTTACCTTATTCGAATAGAAATGGATGTAATCATCTGTGTAGGGCAGATCCGAGTAGCCCTGTGAGCCAAGAGTGCTCGACGAAAGCGAAACGAGAGGGATGCTCTTTGATCGGTGAGGAGTATGAGCCGAGGGACTGGACTGCTTGAGCAACGTCTGGACAGCACGAAGACCACGAAGGATCTGGCGAGGAAGACTTGGATCAGCAATGATGTCCGTCAGAAGACCATCCGCCTTCATCAGAAGAGTCGACTCAATGGAAACCGAATTAGAAGAAGAGACCTGAAGTCAAAGCCACAAAGTCATCAGTAATCAAAATCATCTGTTCTCGAATGTTATTTCATCTTGTGTCATATAAGTGATGCAATAAAATTGATTGTTATGGTTATGGTTATATAACATAAGACATCTATAGATCAGATTTATGGTAATGCAACCAAGCACTTTTCTTTGGCAGTGTAATATGATATAATGCACTGTGACAATGTTGTTTATTGTCGAATATACATTTCTGTCCAACAAAAGAAGTTTTAACACTTTACCCATATGCATATATAGATACATAAATACAAACATAAATACATACATATATACATACATACATACATATATATATGATGCAGTTATGATGACTGGTGTTATTTGATATGTCTATACCTGGTGACCTTATGCAATGCCAAGTGCAATTAGTGCCTGGACAGGTGAACACCCATTAACATCAGGTCAACAATGCCAACCATCCCTCATTCCTCCCTCATCCCTTTGGTGCTTGGCAAATGAGAAGTTTACAAGTGTCCGGTTGTGGGATTGAGCCCTAAGTCCACCCTCTTGAGCAGTTTCTCTAGAGGCAAGTAACCTTTTGACCTTCCATTAAAACAGAAGACATATGAGTCCTATTACAGAGTACATCCGGTGGTGATGGAGGGCAGCACAAAAGCAAACAAAGAACGCTCCTTACATGTATGAAGAGCATTCAGCTATAAAAAAGACTTAGCCGAACCACTCCTGATGTAGTGCTTTGTGCTTAAGCAAAGTCCTCAATCATTAGCTGATGCTGTAACATGTGAAATGATACAACATTGGAGGAGTGCTCTACAATGCAAAGAGGAGCAACACTAAGATGAATGATTGACAGCTCAAGACTGGAGGGCACTGCCTGTGTTGTGGCCATATGCCACACGAATCAGAGAGAGCTAATGAGAAACAGCAACAGCTCTCAGCTGAGTACAGGTTTCAGCCTTCACTCAGATGGTTACTGTGTAGGGAGGGACCTTGAGAAAGTCCTTCACTCACAACTGCTCAGCGCCATCCATGTTCTGTCATATGGTCGTGTGTGCACTTCTGAACTTTGAAAGGAGGGCCACATCTATCAAACACAGTTGCATTGTATTGCTATCTCCTCATATCAGGCTAGAAGTATTTCAGCCAGATGGTGGGACTACCTCGACAAACATCCATTCAAAGACACCCACACAAGCAAACACACTCTGCATATATTCAATGACTGCTAAATGGTTTCTCAAGGAAATGTCCTGTTATATTCAAGAAATGATATCCATGGTCAGGATATATTATGGTAACTTAACTGTGTTAAGGACAACGCATGTTTGATACAAACTGCCGTGATGAATTTTTAATGCCTTATCAAAGATTCAAGGACTGTATGTTCGGTTTGTGTTCAGGACTATAATTCTAAAGTGCTGTGTATTCAAAATATGTTCAAGCAATATCCCTGTTAGAAAATTCCAAACTGTCCACATGAACATTTGTTCATACCTGTTCAGCTGACATAAGTCTAGAATCTGTTGGCTTAGGAGTAGTTTGAACAAGTTATAGGCCTGTAGAGATCATTGATGTGGATTGGTCATGTAGGACCTTGAAGATAACATATGAAATAGAAAGTGCACTGACGTCACTGGGCACTTGTCGATACAACAATTCACCAACTGGTTCTGTGATTTACTCTACAGTTAACCGAACAATAGGCATTGGCAATTGTTTGCAAATGTTGTATGTGCCTTCAGACAATCACAGAGGACTCGGCCCCTTGCCCTTCTGATCTGCCTTAAATCAGCCACACCTCAGTCTGACCCAGCACTGAGGCTCGATTGTGCAGAGGCTTCTGTGCCAACCAGCCAGCAGTTTAGTGGGGTGGCCTTAATTATGGGGCATTGTGTCCACTGCTATTGGCAGTTCCACATAGTACAGTGAGGTATCATAAAAGCTATTTGCTCACCTCTTCAATCCAATCCTCTGTGGTCTCTCCCTGCTCTCAGAATTATTCTCTCCCATAGGTCTTCAGGACATCAGGACACCATTCAAGTACAACTAGTCATTAAACTGACGTCATTGGTGCATTCATTTAGTGCAATATTGACGTCACTGCAATGCTTGTTCTACGCTATTAGCTGAAACCATGAAATACTTGGCAAATATGACTGCATATAACCAGACCGCACTACCAGTATGCAGATGCTCACAAAGTTCATAGCACTGGGTGACCAACGTACATTTCCATGAAAAGCACAGGACACGACGAGTGTAAACTTGGGGCGGCCGAGAGAAACTTTTCAAGTACGACCATCAAAGCAACAATGCAAAGCAAGATGAAAGAATACCATGTAGTCACAATCAAACAGGCAATACTACAATCATTGAGATGGCAACAACTAAACATCACACTAAAGTCATTATATTAGCTTGCATGTAAGATGCATGCATAAATGTAAGCACTTTTGTAGACATGTATGTATGTTTGTCCTACCGCTTAAAGATGACAAAAATTACATCTCGAGGATCTTATTTAAGAGTTTGATGTTGTCCCATTGACCAAGTTGCCCTCTGCTGGAACAGAATGTTAGAATGTTGTACTCGTATTGAGTTGATTGTCGTTAAGATGTATGTACACCAGAGTGCGGATTTGCAATTGGTTTAATAAAGAATATACTTACATACTTAGATATTTAAAAGAATTAATTATCTCCATTTTTCTTTTTAACTGGAAATACCACTTTCTGTAATGGGTTGCGGTGTGTCAACCTAGAGATTCAAAATTAAACAAATACGATATATATATATATGTATTTATGCTTGAGTATGTATGTATTTATATATGTATTCATGCATATCAGGAAGTATGTATGTTAGCGTGCATGTATGTATGTATACATGTATGTATGTACCATAGTACATGCATACATCATACTATATACGCATCTGAACTTCACATGTAATGTCTTTTTCATTGTAAATCTGTTCAAAATCATCAGTTCAACTGGTTTTGCTGTCGTGTTACTGTTGTCCTACTATTGTCATGATCATGATCATTATAGTAGTCACCAGGTCTTGATACCAGATAACATCCTGCAGCTGAACAATCCTAACCCCTCCCCTCGCTATTCAGATTCCATTCAATATTAAGTTCTAATAAAACTTCAGATCATTTACAGTTGTACCAACGAATTAAACTTCATTAAATATTCTCCATGAAATAATACGTAAGCTAATAACAAAACAATAAAATCACATTTATAGCAGCTCATAAACGCCACATAAACGGCAGAGTTTCCGGCACTTTAACATCTAAGTGGACGTAAACTAATTAACAAGTGCAAAAGCGATGATGGGCGTTATTAACAAGGCAAATCATTGTCTTCGTAATACACCAACAGCAATACATCAAAACTGAACCGTAACAAATTGAGAAGAGCTCTTATTAGTTGGCTCTAGGACCTGCACAGTACAGACTTTATTATGATGGTCACAGAGGAACTCGCTCTTAAGGATCATCAATCTGACAGCTCTTGGTTTTCACTTATCTAAATTAGGTATCCTATCCCATACACTCATCTGTAGCTCAAGCATCCCTCTCATATAACTTACAAGGTTCCTTACTTCCCTCTTAAAGGGCTGTTCAATTCCTGCAACAGTGGAAATTAGGCCAGCACATCAGGATTATAGGTGAAATCTGAGGTCAGTTCATCACGACTACAGGTCAGACATGAGGTCAGTTCATCACGACTATAGGTCAGATATTTGGCCAGTACATCAGGATTATAGGTAAAATCTGAGGTCAGTTCATCATGACTATAGGTCAGTACATCAGGATTATAGGTCAAATCTGAGGTCAGTTCATCACGACTACAGGTTAGATATTAGGTCAGTTCATCAGGATTATAGGTCAGGTATGAGGTCAGTTCATCATGACTATAGGTCATATATTAGGTCAGTACATCAGGATTATAGGTCAAATCTTAGGTCAGTTCATCACGACTATAAGTCAGATATTAGGTCAGTACATCAATAACTTGAACTGCCATAGTGGCAGAGCACCTATGCCAGTGGTCACCAATGACTTAACAAAAGGTCCAGAGAAGGCTGGAGGGCCATAATTTTTTAACTCAAAAATTATATGTGTGGCTATCATTTAGGATCACAATATAGCACTGCTACTATTTCAGAAAATATTTTAGAGAAATATCTCCAAAAATATATTTAAGAAAGTTCAAAGGAAAAGGAAGTTATCCCTATAATTTCATTGATTTTACCCTCAAATAATAAGAAATACGGTTCTCCATGCTGCTTAAGCATTATTCCGCATATCATGGATGATAACTAGGTCAGTAATTTTTAGTCATTCAAGAGATTCTCTATATCTAGACTGTCCCTTAATTTTGAATTCATATGTTAGTTCTTGAAAACTGAAGTGAAAATCATGGTAAAAAGTGAACAATAAAGTACAACTAAACGAAGACCACAGTTGAATACATATGAAAATCTGAATTAAAAAGAATGAAGCAATCTTGTTAGTTACTGTACAACAAACTGGAAGGTAGTGGAGTGAACAACTGAGAGTAAGAGTGAACAGCAGAGCAAGAGAGAAGATTGGCATCTTGTAAGAAGATAGATAAATCAGACAGCACAGTCGATGTGAACTTAAAATGTTTTTACACATCAAAGGTTTTATCGAATCAGCGTTGAACTCAAGAACCTGGACGTAATGTGCTTTAAAGATTCGACTTGAGTTCTATTAAGTGCTGAGTAATTCCATCTTCAATGAAAAAACTTTCGGGGATTTCGGTGCCTTTCATATAATTTACCGAAACGCAATTCCCGTATAGTAGAAATATCTTTTTATTTTTTTGTATGGGGAATAAAGAAAAACTCATATTCCCTGCAGTCACCACTAAATCACAACTTTGTTCTTGCATTCCCACTGATCTTTTGCAAAACTTTGCCGGATTACCACCTCCTGAAGATATCCACGATATCACGTTAATTTGTGGTTAACTCAATTTACAATACTAAATGTACCAAATAAGTTAATTTGCAATGGCAGAGTTCATTGTTAATAAGGGCACAAACTCTTTTAGAAAACAACAATTTTCAGAAACAGCTCAAAGTCATTGATGAAGCCATTTGAAATAAAAAGTGAACTGACCATTGTTATAGCCCACCTTCCCACAAGAACACTATGTCTTAAAAGCTCTTGTGGCCACCACAAACGCCTCAGAAGGGTCACATCAGGGGAGGGCCACATGAGGCCCATAGGTGACCACTGACGTAAGACATATCCAGCCTTTTTTCATGTGATCTGGTCCGACTCCTGGGTATGTCTTGAAGTGAAATCAACACCGACTGCATTGCTAAACCTTGGAAGAAGTTTCATAGATGTTTGACATGGTAGTCTATTCTGTAGTGTGCTTAATCTGTAACCCTAATGAGAGTGGGTTTGAGCCAGCTGAGGAGATTCCATGTACCAACCCTCAACAAATTGTTTGCTCACATAAATTTGTCTTGTGCCTCCGATTCAGACTGACTGATCTTGATCATGTAATAAATACTGACCATTTTTATAGATATCAAGTTCATCGATTGATTGATTGATTGACAACAAATAAATAAAAACTAAACAGTATTCATCAAATCCAAGGCAAAATCCAGTAATAAGAACGGCAAATGGACTAGTTATTTGTACATGAAAAAAATCAGAAACCTACATGATAAACGTCATAGCAGACACAGCAAACAAGTCTAATCCTAAAAAATGTCCAATGTTACAAGCGATAAGCGAAAGGCTGCCAGGCTACTTTCGCCTACACCTGGTCTAATCCCGCTCCAAGGCTTCGGAGATGTTAGAGAAAATTGTAGAACTACAAAGACTTACTGTTATCCAAAGCTCAACACTCAGCACACTTCTAATTGGTTTAGTGTACGACTGGAATGCTGTCTGCAAGACACTGAGAGCTGGATGCATCCTATGGTAAAACCCACCACTGCCAGTCACTGCTACTAAATAAAAACATCACGCTCAAATTTTTTCTTCACAAGGCACTACATAAATCATGATTACATTATTTTACAACTATTTCAGTCTTTCATGCACAGACAAATGCAGGCCTTTTCAGCTCATATCCAGAAATTTTACAGAAAAACTTGTGGGGACCAGTAGCTGAAAAAGATGTGTTAGTCTTCCTAAGTGGACATTTTTCAACACTGAGTGGCCTCTTAACACGGCTCAGTAATATTCATAAAACACTCAATAACAGAAAGGAAACATCATATCTTCACGTCACGCTAACAGACAGACATCAAGTCCCAATTAATGCACTTGGTAAATAAATTTATAGCCGTAGAGATTAATCGTATGCTTCATCGCACAGACACTTCATATCAGAAGAGATATCACTTCCCACCAGAGCACTGTACAAGGTGTACGGATCGAAACAAATATAATAAACCCCAAGGGGGACCAAAGCACCTAAAAACACAACTGCTTGCATACGGCAAATTCATTTGAAAACTAGTTCAATATGATCTGATAGCAGTTCGTCAGTTGGCAACTGCAAACCAGGTCACAATAACATCCTGTAAGATGCGAGAGTGCCAAGAGCAGCTGGGCTATAACCTCCCAGAGTATAAATCATAAAGCAGCAAACCAAGCCAGCTACACAACACTTCAACCATTCCCAGCTCCCACTGCGCTGAACATAATAAGCTACTAACTGAACATTTCTATCAGTGCAGCTGTTCACTCCCAGCACCCAAAGAGAAAACTGATCCCAGGAAACTGTGCCACAAGGCATACCTCAGAAGTATCAACCACAAGGTAGTTCAGTCTTTTGTCAGTGTGTAAGCAGGCCAGCTGGTCCATATTATCATCTACCTATCTATTGTTGTGCAATCATTTGAAGCGAGTCAACAAAGATTCAGAAAAATATGTCACACTCAGACTGGAGATTTTGGCAACACATATATAAACATCATGAATCAAATATTGTAATACAGCGTTTTGGTATGTAGTACAAGGTATGCTAAACATGGTATCGTCTTTCTGAAGAATTTCTAAAGTCACCAGGCTTCTTAGAAGTTTCAATTTAGAGAGTCATGTCAACAAATAGGTTACATTCATCTTTTTACCTTTACACAAAGGAATGAGCAAGGCACCGATCTAGACACTCGATAAACCAACATTGAGACATACTGCACGACCTCAGTGTCAAATTACCAACCCCACACAGTGCACTGAATGCAAGATACAAAGGAAAAAGAAACCAAGACTACACTGGATAGATAACTAGGACATAACAACACTTTGACTAACACTAAGGGGAGCAACGGACTTAACACGGAGATCATTTATTCATCCCTATCGCCACCAAATTGCTGGCGTCAGGAACTGATGATGTGATGACACAGACATGTGAATGTTTGAAAACATCAATGTTGCTTCAAATTTAAAGTGTGTGCATCTGTTCGGCACTGAGCCACTGATACAACTTCACTTATTTACAGTTATTTGGTTGTTTTCTTGATTTCAATTTTCTGAATGCACAAGACGTACAGCCATAAGGCTATTAATAATATGATGCTGAAGATGATAGTCAAACCAATGCACAGGAGCATACTGAGACTGATGATAAGTTTCCATCACTTGGCAACAGCTCTTACAAAGTTCTGTAAAGCAGCATCTTGAAACATTTAGCACTTTATCTGGAAAAGACAACAATTCTGGAATGGTGTTGTTATCAATTGTTTTGTCCGAAAAAGTTCCCCGAAACGCGTAGGCGTTGAAGCGTTGGACGTTTATAGAGAGTCGTTTAAAAAGAAAAGACAACTCCCTGCGGTGGTCTCCGGTGGATAGAGTCAGGTTACGCCTGAGATCAGAAATAAAATCAAGGCCTAAGCAATTGATGGTGCCAAATGTTTAGAGTGTCAATGGGACAGAGGCATGCATGTTGCTAAGGACCTGATTTTGGCCTGCTTTCTAGTGTCGGCAGCCGAAGCCACTGCTGTTGCCATGATGACATCCCAAACCACATCCAATGATTCATCAGTGCCTCCAGAGGGTCACATGGAGTCGAGTTCTCGTTCCCAAGGATGGTGATCTGTACGCTGAGGGTGCCCGCGGCCGATGCTACACAAAGCGGGAAGTGCCAGGGTGCTGTGGCACCTTTCTTATGCCCAGTCCGCCACATTTGATGGGTAGAGTGGCTTGAGACCACAGATTCTCCGACAGGGTGATGTTGAGGATCTGTTCAAGGCCTGTCCTGAGCAAGGTGTCATATTTTCAGAGTCACAGACCCTGATGCCCATGCAAGGTGCACTTTGGATCGTGTACAGCAGTCTCGGCAGTACCCAAGGAGATTCTCAGGATCAGAAGGGCATCATGTCTTGAGATCAAGGTCAGTCTTCGGAGTGCGAAAGCCAGGTTCGCATAGTGAGTATTGAGCACCGCCTCCAATGCTGCCCACTGGAACAGTCTTCCCACAGCTATCCAGTAAATCAATAGCTCTTATGTTTTTAAAAAACAGTTAAAACTGTACTTGCTATCAAGCTCTTAGCATTTGTGCTGACAGTTGACATTGTGTATGTGTGTAAAGCATCCTAGAAGTACCTTGCTACTGACGATTCTCTAGAAATTGTCGTAATTACAATTACAACAGAGGCGTGCCTCGGAGTGTTGCCTCCTCTGGGCGACAAAGACAAACTACTGTCTTAATGGTTCCAGTTGGCTGTACTGGCTGAAGAGTGTGATCCAAATTCACATTTCTTTCTGCTGAGCACAAGATCCAACGAAGCAGAGCCTCCTCGAAAAGCTACACGTCTGCTGGTATACAACCTCAGAATCACCACCCAAGGTGACATCGTCCAGAAAGCCAAAAGCTGACTGCGAGTTTAGGTTTGAGGATCTGTTGGAGCTCAGCATGCAGCAAAGCAATGGGCCCAGTGGGTCGCCCTGTTGTGGACCCATCTGTGAGTTGGTGGATGTATGTCCGTGTTATTGTTTTTCTATATCCCAAGTACACTCTTAGAGTGGATGTATGTTCGTGTCAATGTTTTTACGACGGCTCTAAGTAACGTGCCTTCTCTAAGTACTAAGCATTGAGTTGAGTGATTTATGTTACTGTTATTATTATCATCATCATTATTTTTATTATTACTAGTATTATCATTATTATTAGTAGTAGTATTAATAAGTAATTTCTAATGTGCCTCTGGTGTCTAATGCACAAAGCATCAACCGATAGCACATCAAAGCCAAGACATAATCAGGTCAGTACCTGAAGATTGGTCCACTAAGACAAAGAGGAGGCAGCCTAAGATGGATAAGCAATTTGGAAAGTGTAAACACTATTTCTCAAGGAGACTCAGGATACAGTCATTCAGAGTAATGACCTGGCAGAATGAAGATATGTGAGGAGAGGAGATGACGCAAAAACAAAAGGCAGCAGAACATAATGCCAGTGATATTACTGCAGCCAATACTGTAGTTAATAAACATACAAAATCCACCACTACTTGAAATGCATCAAATTTATCAACAAAATGTTAACATCAAAACTATAGTAGCAAAATATTGAATTAAGCATTTGTGACACCCCAGTCAACAAATGTGAAATGGAGCATTCTCAAAGTCTAATGCACAAGGCATTAGACCGAAAGTCAGGTACCTGGAAAACATTTACCATCCTATCCACCAGTCACAGCTTATTTTCCTGCTTGGATCATGGCTTTGGAAGAAAGAGACATCAAAGGACATACCCCTAAGTCACGTCGGTCAAACCCTTGAACCAAACAATTCAATATTCAATTCAGTGTAAACTATAACCAATATGATAACAAAATATTTTACCCAGTTCACACCTTTCAGCAATATTTTATTTTACTTAGAATTCTTGTCTGCAAAAATGATATTACTTGATCTCTACAATAATCCTAACATTTCTCAATCCCTTTTATAATGCATAGCAGCTAAGACCAACCAAATATCAAGAAACCCTAACATCCCACATGTGCACGCACGCACACACACACACACACACACACACACACACACCACACACACACACACACACACACACACACACACACACACACACACACACACACACACACACACCACACACACACACACATCTGCTGAACAGAGATTTCCAGGAAAGTTCCAAGCAATAGGAATCTCTTAGCAAGACCGACACTTAACCACGAACAGATAAGTTATCCATTCTAACGTTTCACACTTACCAGCCACTGTCAAAGATCACAGGACGACCAAACAACTTCAGACTAAAATCTGGTGCACAGTGCAGCACCCAAATGCTCAAATATATACAGACTACATACTGTATAGTGTATATGCCTATATGTGTGTGTGTACGCACACAAGGGTGTACATATATCTGCATTATCTATATGTACAAGGTACATATTAAAGAACATGTGCGCATGTGTATGTATACAAAAGTGCATGTATGCATGCATGAACAATTGTACAATTGTGTATATATGTGCGTGGGTATCTACTTCGGCAGGTACAAGTCGCTGCAGCAACTCCTCCTCAGGCTTGGCGTAAGGGCTCTTACAGATACCAAATGCCGAGACCATGAAATGGTGCCAGTTCACCATAAAAACTTGTAAACAAGATAAACAAGATCCTGGAACCGGAGTAGAACTCAATGCCATGAAACAAAACATATACACATGCATGTGTATATATATATACACATACACACATATATATATATATATATATATATATATATATGCATGTTCTTTCATACACAATACAGAGGAACAGTCTACAGATAATTACCAGCATTACCTCACGACACATAACATAAACATATTTCACTAAAAAACAACTTTTCAGCTATGTCTAATTGCAGTTCAATATAAAGTGCCAAGTGTCTGATATTACTTGACATCTCGTATGACGGTTCATCATAGTTCTCACACTTTTTGCTAAATGCAAACATTTCACACAACTGGTTCAGTATTCACCTTGCAAAAAGTAGTCCACAGATCAAGTCCTGCCCAAGATAATCATTGTGTAGGAATGATAATTACATTACTGGTAACATCTAGATTTCTTCAGCACACAAAGTACTATCACCCCAACAACTTCTGAAAATTGACTTTTCGCTTCTCTCTGAAAACTTTCCCAATTTTACGTTCTCTACTTGTGTGCGTGACCTAGGTGTCACTTTGGACAGCGCTCTCACTTTTTCTGCTCATGTAACCAACCTTACACGATCCTCTTACTTTCACCTACGGCGTCTCAGGGTTATTCGCAGATCTGTTCCTCTCTCTACCATGGCATCCATTGTCCATGCATTTGTCTGTTCCAGAATTGATTATTGCAACTCCCTACTTATTGGTCTTCCCAAGGTCCGTCTATACCCTATTCAATCTGTTCTCAATACTGCTGCTCGATTGATTGCTCACCTTCCTAAATACTCCCATATATCATCATTCATGGTTAACCAACTGCATTGGCTTCCTCTCTCTGACCGCATTCAGTTTAAAGTCCTTGCTTTGGTCCTCAAATCCAAACTGGGACTTGCTCCAAAATACCTCAGGGATGTCATTCGTCCTCCTCTTTCTGCATCTTCTCATCGGCCTTTACGATCTCTGGACCGATCTGACTTCTTTGTCCCACGAGCTAGGACTACGATTGCTCAAACTCTGATCCTTTGCCATCATTGGGCCCTCTTTATGGAATGCCCTTCACTTCACTTTGCGTGAGACTTTCCTTTCTGGATCATTGTCTTCATCTCTCTCTCTCTTCTTAAAACATATTTCTTCTCTCGGGGTTCTCGCACTGGGAGCGCTACTGAATGGCCTCGGCTGTGAGCGGCGCTATATAAATTACTAATTACATTACATTACATTACATTACATATCAAAGCACAGTGCTAATGTAAAAGGTAATTCTCAACAGTCATACCTATTGAAAACCAATATGCAGAACATCATGGTCTAGCAAGAATTCAGCAGACCTGTCTGTGAGGACTTCAGAAAATCATCCATGACAAAAGTGTTACTGATTGACTAAAGTTCAGTCTATAACTGCCAGTGGGTAGTCCTTTGCACTGCTGCTGCCTACCAGAAGTAAACCTTACTCTGCTGTGAGAGTTTCCGCACACTGACCTAACAGCACACTTCCATGAAACCAGACTGCAACTTGTCTATGCTGAAGAAATCCAGATGAAAAACATTATTCAAATCTCTCACTCATAAAAAGGTGCAATGTAAAATTTATTGAGATTTACTAAATATATCTTTAGACATATACTATTGTTATTTTGCACAATTAAGTAAAGCTAATATCATAGACAAAGTAGCAATTGATTAATTAATAACTAAGCACTTGCACAAGAAGGACTGGTCAAGATCCCTAAATAGTAAAGTCTTGGGAAGTACAAATGGCCAGTTTACGTTTTGAGGCAAGCACCCGTGTCAATCATCCACCATGTCATACAAACATTGTTCCTGCCCATTACATGCAAAGAATCAATTCTACATGTATAATTACCACAGCCAACTCAGCTATAATGAGTACACTGACTGTACACTATCGGTGACTGTACACTATCGGTGGGAAGATGAGACGGCGAGGGAGAGGACTGGCCACCCACCCTCATATGCCGAGGCTAAGAAAATGAGGTCACTAACATTTCATACCTATATGGCTGCCTCATGGCTAGTTTATGGGACTGCACTCTTCTTTTAATTACCATACATGCATGGTGGCACAAAATATACTAATTTTTTTCTAAAATGCATTCCTTTAATTTTAAAACCAATCTCAATTAACTAAACTGTGAATGAGGCTGTACGGGAGATCCGTCTTAGTTTTGTCCTTGTTAAAACTAGGACATAGGACTAAGCTCTCTTATGCTGGGATCTATGGTGAGCCTTAGAGATTCCTAGGGTATGAGTGAGGGTGGTATGAGTGAGGGGAGTATACCATTTGGGTACAAGACAAGTGGGTCACTGCCATCGGCTGCCTAAGCCTTCAGAGGAAACAACATTGTAACAATAACAAAGTCAAAGTACAAGACTTACAGCCAAGTACTCCTCAGTGCTTAGATCTTTAAAAACTGAATTCCTTAGGTCTTTTCGTCAATAATTTACTTCAAAGATCTAACTCCTTAGGATGTTTTTAGGAACCTTCAAAATCTTATTTTTCAAGCCACGCACTAAATGGAACACCAATCAATTCCGAAATCAATGTTAAAACCTTTAGTCTGCACTCCACTCAAAGCAAACATTCACTGCATCAAGCCATTAATTAGAGTATGTATATACAAGCAATAATACAAAGCAACCAGCACAGAACACCTGGAAAACCATTTTTCTCAATTCCTAGAGCTCTTGTTCAGTACCACTGCAGACTCACAGAGAGCCCTCTATTTACAGATTCTTATCCCTCTTAACTGACCAATTCCCAGCAGGGTATGAATTGCCATCTATCCATTTAAATCTAGATTACTAACCTTAACACAACTACAATAACCAAAGAAAGTCGATCTGCTATGAATCGGCTAAACTGCAAATGCACCGGTTGCACAGCAGTTGCTCTGATTCGTAATCTTTAGACTATCTAAAACAAGATCTTCTTCAATCTTCATGCATCAAATTGTGTGCCCTTGCATTTCTATAAATGCTCAGCGGTGGCCCAGATTGATCACCATGTACACCTTAATATGTAAAAAGGCTGTCATAAAATTAGGATGACTCTGATATCTCAACAAATTGAAAGCATCTTCATAGCAGCTTCAGCAGGGACATCAAACAAACGTTTTATGATTTATCCACACCAGTGGATGCATCTTCACTTTTATTCCATAAAGGTTTCAAAATATTGCCTCAGGTGGTAACAATTAACAACAGCTACTACCACAGGCCTATTATAATTAACTGACACTTTAAGCTTTATCACACAGTCGTGATCGGAATGTCTCCAGCTACAAGACAGGTAAACCTATTTACGTAATGCAAAAGTCTCATAAAATCTGTGTGCTAAAAAGCATTTAAGAAGCACTTCAGAAGCCAAACCTTACAGTTGCTTCAAACACTGAGATGATAAAATGCTACTACACCCGTTAATCAACCCCTCTACAGGAAGTCCGTTAAAGTCATAATTATGTAACGTTGAGCAGTCTGCATACTGATTTAACTGAATTCTATCTAAGGTTCAACTTTCACCTACAACTCATGTTGCATTGAAATGTGACCTGCTCTGGCAAAAGGAGGCAGAAGTCGCCAGTGATAAAACTGAAGAAAATAGCCAAACACAAATCAGGTGTAAATTTTTCACTTATCATTTTTGGCATATAATATCAATAAATAGGATCTTATATCATACGGAAAAAATATTATTTTAATAATATTTCACCTATTTCATGACAAATTTACACATAAACTTTGCTAAGGTATATTAATAAACTTTGGAAGTGTTTTCTCGAAATTGTACTTTCGAGTAGAAAAAATAAAAAAATTCATATCTCTGGAACCCATGAAGATAGAATAATAATTTTTTCAACATTTTAAACAGAAATTATTATTTATCAATTTTAGCACAAAATATACCAAACTAATATTTTGGACAACAGCTTCATTTTGCCAGAGCAAGTCACAAATAAGCAATTGCACAAGGAAGACTTGCTGCTTGTGCTTTACCCAGTGCTTAGGTCTATGTTGAAATTCTGTATCTTCTCAGATTTCATACTACCAACCACGTCTAGATTAGTATGTGTTTGACAAGTACTACAAAGCCATTTTGAACATTTAAGTTGTACTTATTTATATATTGGATATAAATACATGTACAAAAAGCATGTTTTACAACAGCACCTCTTAAAGATTCTTAAACCATGCAGCAGCAATTTTCAGTTGTATTTATTAGACAATGGAGTGATTTTTTTTTTTTTTTTTCTTTAGTTCAGATCTGATCATTTGAGTGTAAGTTGTAATTTTATTTTTCCAAGTCAATTTAATTTTAGTTCAAATTGTATTTGAAAATCATTTTAGTTTTAGTTCAAATTGTATTTGAAAATCATTTTAGTTTTAGTTCTGCTGTGACAGCAATTTGAGTTTTAGTACTTTCTAATTTTAGTTCTACACCTTGTCTTAAATGTTGCAATTGAGTTTTTTGCCATAAAAGCATGCATATGTAAGAGCTTAGTTTCAATAGAACACATTATGTAGGCTTAAAAAGAACACATAAGGTAAAAAAAACTGATCCACAAATGCTGGAACTGCAATCAGATCTCTGGCTATTGGAGACAATTTTTGAATAGACAACTCGACATTTGAACCAAAATGCTACGGCACTGTTTCCAGAAAATGTCATCTGATAGCTCAGACAAGTATCACGTTGATTTCGAACGACTTTACCATTTTTACTGATTTCCGAATCATTTAAAGAAGTTTTGGTACCCGACAGAAGGGTAGTACTCGGGCCACGTACTCATATATATATATATACTCGGACTCGTATAGGGTCTACCCAAAACCCGCCCAAAGAAGCATAATCATAAGTTTAAGCAGAATGGTATATCGGTCATGCGCTCACAGCCTAATAAGTTGCAGTGGCCTGTGAAGCCCTGTGGAGGGAGGCGTCTGGTTGCAGTCAATAGTTATCAATCAATGAGGCCTACAGAATAAGAAACATTAGTCTCTCAGAGTCAATAGAAATCGGTGTGCAGTTGCGCTGAAAGAGATCATGGTTTGATTGGTTTCATGGGTAAGGTGACTGCTCTACCAACTTTGAAATGCTACTAAGTGTATAAAATGACTCACATGACATTGGGTGGACCATCACTTTATTATCCAACAATGAAGGACGAGTAGTCTAGTTGAACCCTTTCGTCATGGATTAGGGTACCCAACGGTATTATACCACACTTTTGACACTTCTCTAATCGAGACATTTATAAAGATAGTTTAAGTAACCTACCAGGATAATACATTCCTCATTACCTGGAAATGCAAGTTCAATCAAGTAGTCTTACTCAACACAAATGGCAAATGCTACATTAGGAATCACTGTATAGAATCTAATATGAACAGTAGATATTTTTGAAGGGGCGCTATATCAAGTTTCATTGATTGATTGATTGATTGATTGATGATATTAACAAACGTTCTGGCCAACATTCTGGATTGAATGCATGTATGTCGAGGTTTATGTTTTATAACTGTGGCTGACTGATTGATATGTAATAAGACAGACTTACTGCATTCTTTCGCATCAGGTTTGGCAATGAGATTCTACGAGTGGCGAAACTCGGCTGCACCTGTCCACACACCGTCTGATTAACGCTTACGTTATTTTCATCTCGTCTTTTATCCATCACGCTCCAATCGAAGGTCGTAACTGAACGCAGAGCTACAACGCTGTAGCGAGCCGCAAGAACCCCGACGGCACCGCTACAGTAGACCAAGACCGGCCTTAGCCATCGCGGGAGGTCAGTGATCATCGCACAGGCCAAGAATCGTACAATGCTAATTCCGGTAATGACCAGGGCAGATAGAACAATGTCTTGCGATGAGTACATACTCACTCCACCGACACAGACCAACACGACGAAGGTAAATAGAGGCTGGACAATACCAGAGTCCAGCTTGTTCTGAGCTATTGCATAACCGATTATAATTTCGACTGCAACACAGATACAGAACGTGGCACATATGCTCTCATTCGTCCATCCACTACGAAGGTACATCGCCAAAACAAAGAACAGACAAACGAAACAGAACAATTGCATAGCCAACAATAACGGCTTCTGAAACGTTAAACTGAAGTCGCTAAGTATGAATTCGAATACGATAGTGGCGGTGACAGCCATCGCCAGACAGGCCAGCAAGCGGAGATAACCTGGAATCTGAAATCTGAAAGTAGGGACCGTGTCCGTACAAACTCTTCCATTCTCTTTTCCAGTTGAGGAAGAAGACGAAGGGAAGACGTTATTCCCTTGACTTCGGTTTTCGTTGCCACACGGCGTCATTTCTTGTCTTCCGTCGTTGTTACAGTTCGCGCTGTCACTCTCTGAGACTCTGATCGACTCGTGAGCCATATCGGCGAAACTTATTCTGCTGTTCTTAAGAAGAAGGCTGCGCTGTCGAACGCTCGTCGTCACATCCCCCATTGTCACATTCTCCATTGTAATTATTTCCTTCGTTAAATGAGAACACTGCTTCCATCGTCCATCATCGTGTTGATCGTCTGCCTTCCGTTTTACACATGCGACCTAGTTTCCAGCGACGCAGAGAACCAGCTCACCTGACCTAGTTTTTTTTAGGCTACCAAAGATATTCTCACCCGCGGCGAGATAAGCCATCTCGCTTTCTAAGTGGGACTCGTAGCTAGGCCGTCGTTGAGCTAGGCCAACGATTTATAATTTAAGCTTTAAATAGGCCTACCTACATAATTATTATGGAACACGACTTCTCGCTTTTTAACGGCGAAATAATATTTTTTTATGGATCGAAGAAACTGAGACAAAACACTTCCGGTCCCAAGTTTAATTTCTAAATTAAAAAATTGGCTTAAATATTATATTTATGATGTCATATGGTAGCCTACATTGCAGCCTAACTAGAATATGCATGGCACGTACAGTATAGCGTACGGATTCAATTAACATTTCGAAATCGCCCCATAAATGTACACTTTTTTATGAAGAGCGACCTTATGACCTCGACCCTGCAAATAAGACTTCGCTCGCCCTAAATTCGCCGACAGAGAGATAGCGTTAGAGCAAACCGTCGATGCGCATCGCCTCGTGACCTGTAGATATTAGTATGCCTATGTGTGGCACGGTGTCTACCGACGACCGATTGGTTAGACTGTCTAACCTCTGATTGAAGTAAAGGCACACAGTGACAATTGCATGGGCGTATTTAGGGGTGGTTTTACGGGTTCAAACCCCCCGAAATAGGTGAAAAAATTTTTTTTACATGCTTTTACATGCAAAATCCCCAAAACGGGACTTTTGCAACTATTTCTAATGTAAAACCCCCAAAATCTTAAACCCCTGAAATTTTTTCTGGCTACGCCCCTGGACATTGGTTCATTAATTTACAATGAATCAATCATTTATTGTCAATGATTGACATGACAGCTGGTTTAACTTCTGAAAGTCAATTTTCAATGTTTACTGCTGTTTTGTTATCTTTGGTCAACTTCGATCAGGGACTTAATTTGCTCCTCTGACGGAGTCTGACCCCTTGAGGGCCATGACCATGGGCTTCCCCCATAAATAATAATAGCCCAATAATAAGTTTTGCAGGCCTATCGTAATCGTAATCGTAATCGTAAACTCGATATTTCTACAGCGCCCACAAAAGCGAAGTCGCGGGAACCAGCTTATTCACAGGCGCTTAACCAAAACAGAATCGATAGGCAGGGGGTCAAAATCCAGAGAGTCAGGCAGGCAGACAGTCAGACGGCTAAGGTGGATGATGCTTAGAGTTGAAATGGCGAGGAAGGTGAGGGGAAGAGAAGGAATCGGGATAGGATTTGTGAAAAAGCAGTGTTTTCAGTTTTGAGTGGAAGACCTGTGGAGAGATAGCAAGAGGTGAGGTTTTGGTGAGTTCATAGGATGGATCGGATATTTGTCGTAGCACAGGCGGGAGTTTGTTCCAAAGAGGCGGGACAGCTATGGCTATGGAACGATTTGCAAATTTAAGCGATGAGGTGACGGAAGGGCGGAGCAGTGTGAGGGTGGAAGATGAACGGGTTGAACGAAGAGGTTGGACCGAGAACAACTGACGGAGATACGAGGGCTGAGAGGATTGAAGCGTATTGTAGGTGAGAGATAGGACTTTATATTCTATTCGTTCAGGAATTTTGAGCCAGTGGAGTGATTTCAAGACAGGTGTGATGTGGTGGTGTTTGGGGGTTTTGGTGACAGCACGGGCGAGGGCATTCTGAATGGCTTGGAGGCGATTAATTTGAGTGGTATCTATGTTGAGAAAGAGAGCATTGCAGTAATCTAATTTAGCGTGAACTATTGATGTGGCGATTGTTGATGAGGTTTTGAAGTCAAGCATAGGGCGAATTCTACGCAGGTCACGGATGTGCATGAAGCAAGAACGGGAAAGATGGGTGATGTGATCGGAAAAGCTAAGATTCTGGTCAAAAGTCACACCTAGGTTGCGGACAGGAGAATTTGCTATGAATGTGTGAGTGGATACAGAGTCAAGGCTGAGGGAAATAGAGGGATCTGGAATTTTCTTGAGTTGCTCACGGAGGCCTATAAGAATGAATTCAGTTTTAGAGGGGTTGAGGCACAACATGTTGAAGTCATCCAGGAGGAGATTTGTTTTACCACAACAAGAAGATGATCTATGGAGTCGGCGAAGCTGCTGGGAGAGAATGAAATGAATAATTGGGTGTCGTCAGCGTATATATGTGATGGTCAACTGAGGATGCTTTGATGAGTGAGCTGAGTGGAGTAGTGTAAAGGATGAACAATAGGGGCCCAAGAACAGAACCTTGTGGAACACCACAGGTGAGAGGGCATGATTGCGATGAGGTTTCTGGTGTTTTAACAGAGAAAGAGCGGGAAGAGAGATAGGTCTGAATCCAGAGGCCTATAGTTCATGCAGCATGTAATATTGCTTTTTAACTGTTATTTTAGCATTATAATTTAAAGTATAAAATACTCAAAAGTATTTTAAGTAAAAGTATAAATATTGTCATTCCATTGTATTTTAAATACAGGTAGAAAATACTTATATAGTATTTAAAGAAGTATTTTAAATACTAGCATTTAAAATACTTAATTCCCATCACAGAATAAAAAATAGTAAGAAATAAATAAGAACAATAAAGAAACACGTTCGATCATATAACCACAGTTTTGCACATGTAGACAATATACAAAACTTGACAAGCTGGCCAAATATTGCCACCGTAAAAAAATGTGTCCCCCCCCCTGAAAAAAAGTGAAATGACGGACATAGCTTGCCTACTACTCTTTTTAAAAGCATAAAGTAATGTACAGAAATAGTCGTTGAAATCAAGAAACGGTGATCGTCATTAAGATATTATAGGACGGTTAGGACCTACTGGAAGAAAACTTAAATTAAGGCTAGCTGTATGGTTGCCGTTGACAGAAGGACTCTCAGCAAGCGTGCCTTGCTCTGAAAAAGGTTGAGAACCATCGGAATAATCAATAGGCCTACCGGCACGGAATGAATTGCAGGCTGATCGAGCACTGAAGTGCAACCTGGGGCATATATATAGTGATCGTGTGCTTTATTTCTTCTATAGGCCGAAACACTCGTACGTACATGTGCGTCTGTATTTCATACATTCTCATTAACATTTTAGTCATCGGTCTGTCAGTACAGTAGCCTAAGCGGTATACCCTAATAGATGCATTACGTACATTATTAAGCAGATAGACATACCGGATTACCTGAGAAGTCGATAGCAAGTCGGTAAGTCAGTCGACAAGTCTAAGCGACCTAGTCACATAGTAGTCAGTTGATAAGTAGGCCTACGTGACTTAGTCGACTAAGCTTTTAAGTCAGACGTTAATTAAGGAATTACCGACTAATTAACGTAATGACTCCGGGTACTATTTACAATCACACAAACGGGCAGCGGTGGTGAAGGATATCTGTCCCGACCAGGTCGAGGCCAAACGTTATAAGGTCGTTATCAGTGGCGGATTTAGCCATAGGCCCGGGGGGGCGAACCGCCCCCCCGTGCCCCTCCTGGTTGTATTCCGGCGCCCCCTCAAGACCAGACCCGCCCGTCATGGTGGGCTGCCATGGGTGTTGTATGGCCGAGGTTTAGTCCTTTCTTAACCCCAATAAACTGCAAATCATGATTCAGTCGGCTAGGTCTACGGTCAACTGTACTTCCCCAAGTATTGCTGTTCTGTGTATCTTTACGTATGTTAATTAAATAGGGGCTAGGGAGAGGCCGGAGGCCAGAGAGACAGACTGCATATACAGGCCATAGAAGTGCATCACTCTGAGGATGCAGTTTCAAAGTTTCAAAGTCCAATGACTCCTCCAGAGTCCACACACATGCCCATCAATGAGTCATCCTCGATATGTGATACCGGTTCCAACACTGCAGCCAGTCCAGCATCAGGCATATATCCATCACCAAGCTGGTACACATTCCCCTGTCATGTTCCAATAGTTTGTAGTATATATGCCGACTGCATTAGAGATTTTATGTATATATATATATATATATATATATATAATGTAGTCGGCATCGAAAGTTTAAACCCAAATCACGCAGCCTTTTGGATATTTAGCCAATTGAAATTCTCTGCTAGTGGCTTTTGGATTGGCGATCCGCATATTGGATTAAACTGCTGTGAAACGGAGAATATTGGTATTTATAAAATCAATTCGTTCTTTAAATAAATAACATTAGCTTTCATTGTGATAAATTAGACACAATTAAAAATTGTATCCTGATGGCTGAATCCAATAAACGCAAACCAGCGGAAAAGTTGAGTGGAGCGGCTTGGCGTAAAATTCTCAAGCAAGCTAGTCTTGAAGCAAATGCTAAACAGTGCCTGAAACTTACAACATTTATCACCAAATTACCTACAGCGAGTGAAAATGTCGGCTTTTCAGGCGACCTGCTTGAGTCTAGATATCGATGTGCTAGCGCTGCAAGTGAACAAGCGGCAACGGTTGAATTAGGCCTACAACCTAAGCGGGATGAAGAAGCGATTAATCGGCAATCAAGGCCTTCAAGTTCAAACGAAGTTTAATTTGGAATTCGATGATGAGCAGCATGCAGAGAACTGACAGCGTACACCAACCGCTACTAGCAGAGTCGGAGTTTCCTTCTGATCCAGGGCTCCACATTAATACACATTTAAGCACAAGACTGATACGAATTCTAGGCGAGCATGGCCCTTGTCAACCCGGCCTAAATGAACCATTTCAGTTTCCTATGGATGACTTGGGAAGAAAGTTCCAAACGTCATGGTACACCAAAAAAATTGGAAAGCGAGATATCAAGCAAGACAGAAATTGGCTTTTTTTCTCCAACGAATCAAAAGATGTATTGTCATGCTTCATGGTTCTGCAAAAATATTTTGTCCCTGAACATTTCCTCACTGTGAAACAGTTTATATAAGATAGCAGGGCCTATGTACTAGTTGTCTACTACACATGGCATTACTTGTACATGTAGCCTACTATGATTGAAAGTTAATTACCAAATTACCGTAGAAGTAGGCTAGAATGTGGCGCCCCTAGGAAAGAGCTCTTGCCCCCCCACGCAAGAAATCCTGGATCCGCCACTGGTCGTTATTATAAGCATATTAAACAAAATACGTGAACATTTGCATATATATATATATATATATATGCCTACTTAAATGCTATACAATTAACTTATATAATTAGGCTTATTCTTCTGTAGGTGCTGACGTTGGCGCATAGGGTGGATAACTATCATCTTGACAAATTTGGTGTGAAATCGTTTAGATATCATCTGGTGTCTTAATTATCATTTCGTTTGTTGCCTTCTTGTTCAGGATCATCGTTATTGGCTGTCGCAATTGATTCTCTTCCATTCCAGAGAACTTTGTACAGATCGTGGTTGGAATTCTCCCTTTCCACACCATCTTGTCTCACAGAGTCCTATGATGCCCCATCTGTATCGTTCTAATCCTTTGACTGCTCAGACGAGTTCTCCTGTGTACGACAGAGTTCCATGTTTCTATTCCTATGTTGTCTGGCTTGAATTATCTTGTCGTAACGTTGTCCACTGTGGCGATGGTAGATCGAGGTAATAATTACGGCCTTTGTTGTTGCTCCTATTGTCGCCATATTCTTCATCGTTGTCGTTGTTGCTGGTGTTCTGGTGGCTAACTTTTCACGTCTGGCCCCAGTCCCCCCTCCCGGCCATTTCCGCGGGCCTTGGTATTCCGGGCGACGTCCGAGCTGGCATGTCGTTTCGTGATTGAACAAGTAGAACAATTCGTCTAGGCCTATCTATATAGGAAGGCTAATAAACGCAGATGGCAGCAGCGAAAAAGACATACCAAGGAGAATTGGACGCACTTCACAGGCATTATTTTTGGAATAATGAACAGGATATGGAGAAGCAGACAATTAACAAAGAAACCCAAGAAAAAATATACGATACGATGATAGAACTGCTTTTCCTATACGGATCTGAATGTTGGACAATGCGAAAGAAAGATGATAAAAGAATTCTTACAGCAGAAATGAGTTGGCTGCGGAAGATCGCAGGGATTTCAAGACTACAGAAAATAAGAAACGATGACATAAGACAAGCATTGGGTATCCAAACAACTCTGCTAGACAAAGTTTTTCAACGAAGACTTCGATGATTTAGACATTAGAGAGAATGCCAGTACTGTTGACAAAATCCCACAAAATGCACATGTAAGATTCGAAGGAAAACAAAACAAAGGCACTAAGGCAGACAAAAACTATTCAAGATAGATTAAATAAATTAAGACCTAGCATCATTTGGACAGTGGAAGCAATGGACTTGACAAATTACCGAGGACAATGGAGATCATTTATTCGTACCCATCGCCGCCAAATGACTGGCCCAGGAACCGATGATGATGATGATGATGATGATGATGATGATGATGATGATGATGATGATGATGATGATGATGATGATGATGATGATGATGATGATGATGATGATGATGATGATGATGATGATGATGATGATGATGATGATGATGATGATGATGATGATGATGATGATGATGATGATGATGATGATGATGATGATGCTAAAATAATATTATGTGTAGGCCTGTAGGGCCTATATATATAATGATCTTTAATCACCAATCACGGTAGCAGGTGCAAACAAATAAGAGAATGCAGGGGCAGAATGTATAGATGAGTAGGCTAGTCCCATCTGCGAACTACATGTATACTAGGGTGGTTCATGGACATATGGTACAAAATGAAGTTCAAGCTAGAAACCAAGACACCCAGGCAATTTTTTACACCTGTCAATTGTATCATTCTGGTAAAATTTCAGCTTCCTACTCTAACTGGAAGACAGTGCTCACGGACCCCTCCCCTTTACCATATAGAATTAACAGTGCGATCGGTTAGAAAATACGCTGCATATCTTTTATTCTTAATATTATGACCACATTATCAATTTACCAATAGGCCTATGAAAAAGCAATAGTTATGTCATGTCTGCAACGCTATTTGCTGCATGGATGCAGTCTCCACAATAAACCACAAGTCAAATGATGTATCAGAAGTAGGTCTCGCAAAGCTTCATTTCTCCAGAATTGCAGCTATAGCAGACTTCTTCGTAATTTCAGTGGGGACAGCTTTTCTGTTTGCCTCAACAACTTGGAGAATAAACTGTTTCTCTTCCTCGTCATTTGTGAGGAGGCTGTTATATTCTTCAAAGAGCTCGACACCACGCTCGGCTGTGTCATTTACGACACGCAACGTCCTGATTAGTCCATAGTCACATGGTAAAAATGAAGTTTAAGCTAGAATTCAGGACACCCGCTCAGTTTTTTACACCTGTTAATTGTATCATTCTGGCAAAATTTTAGCTTCCTACTCCAACTGGAAGACGGTGCTCACGGACCCTTCCCCTTTACCAGGTAGAACTAAAAGAGCGATTGGTTTGAAATTATTGCTTAACGTCTTGTAATCGTAATATTTTGATTAGATTACGAATTTACCATTATAAAAACAGTACTTATGTCGTGTCGGCAACATTTTTGCTGCAAGGAAACATTATAAATAATCAGCCATGGCACAGTCAAATGATGTCCCAAGAGGTATATGTCACAGAAATTCATTCCTTCAGCACTACATCTATATCGGAATTCTTCTAGTCCCCGAAATTTGTCATTTGTCACATTTTCCCCAACAGTCTTACATCTCTTGAAGATTGAAATTTATGAGGAACTTGAGGGACCGCAGCACAAAATGAAAACCTTGGCTAAGATCAGTTTTATGACATATTGACTGCAAGCCAACCACAGGAGCTCTCGACCAATCATTTTCCAGAAGAACATATGCCCATTGAAGCGAACAGTGTTCACAGAAGTAGTGTCAAAGCTCATCGCTTGATTTCTTTAGTCAACTTCCATGCTTCTAGCAGATCATAAACAGCCTTGGCTTCGTTACATCCTGTTCCAGAGGTAAACTTTAAAATGCCAAGTAGCTTATCTTTGCAACCTCCAGAAACCAGCACTGGTAGGCGGTCCATGTCTTCGATTCAAGAAATATCAGGAAGGATTTTACCATCCAAGTCAATCACCAAGGCGCAGTCTCGTATAAATTCAGCTACTACTGACTCAGCATGTACTTTTTTTTAGCTTTCTGTGTATGCATATACGCATGCATGCATGCATGTATGTATGTTTGTCTTTATTCACGTTTGTATGCAGGTATGTATGAATGAATGTTAACATTATGTATGTATGCCTGTATGTATGTATGTATGTACACATGCATGTATGTATATGCCATTATGTATGCTTGAATGTATGTATGCATGTATGAATTGCTGCAGAATGCTGATGAAATGCAATCAAAGATCTAAGAATTCTGGAATTATGTGTTGCATAAACAGTAGCCTAAGCCTACGTTTTGTACAAATATTAATTAAAATACATTTAAGCTAAATGTCTGTGCATAAACAGGAAATAGATAGCAAGATCTGTAACAAGAACTGTGTACTAAGTTCAAAATATAGACAAGTAAGTAGAAGAACTAAACTGCATAATTGCATAAGAAGGTTGCCAAGGTAATCACAATTTGTAACACATTGGGCCTATGCTTCGACATAACAACGACTGTGCTGTAAGTTGACGTCATTGAGCACCATCTTCCAGTTGGAGTAGGAAGCTGAAATTTTCTCAGAATAATACAAATGACAAGTGTAAAAAAGTTAGGGGGTGTCTTGGTTTCTAGCTTGACTTTTATGTTTTTGAACCACCCTAATGTAGCATACTAAATGTAGGGAATGATTCGCGTGTCATACCCTCTGTCAAAAAGAAACGTCTACACTAGTCTAAGTCATATCGCTAGGCCTACTAGCTAAGATTCGTACAATATAACACTGGCACCATGGCGACTCAATATTAGGAACAATAATTATTACGTCGATGTGCTTTCACTCCTTACGCTGACTTCTTCCTGAGAATCCATTTGAAATTGGTATTCCTAATGAATATATACATAACACGTGTAAATCATTTGTGAATGGGGGTGGGCTATCTCTGACGGTGAAGTTATAACTGGCGGGGTTTCACCTCCAGATCCGCTCTTGCTGTGGTTAAATGATAGCTGCTGCTATAAACTCTGAACACTTTTTCCAAGAGTAGGCCCCTATACTTTGTATTTATCTTCAGTCAGCAAAACTCAGCATAATTATCATATTGTGCCTTGTAATAATTACTGGTGAGCTGGTCTAAACGGTTGGTTAGAAACGACTTTTACCAGAGTTGACCGATTCGAAACGATCGATAAGTTATCAGCCGAAATTAGAATAGTGAGGGCTGTTAGACCGAAAATTTAACCGGATGGGGACCGGCTGGACAAAAGCACCAAACTTTCTGTGTACTTAGGTTTGGTCATATGGTAATAGTTTTTGGTAGGATCCACGCGATCCGACCACGGGGTCACCCCTCAAAAATGCATTTTAACCAAGATGGCGGCCAATAATGGCGCCAACACAGAAAACAGTATATATCAGGTCACAGGTAAGCTACAAAATCAAACGAAGTATCAAATTTAACATTATCAAGGTCAAGGAATCGATTTATCGCAGTGGCAATAGTGTCCGAATGTTACTATCCAAGATGGCGTCCAATATGGCCGCCAACACACAAAAATATGTATATATCAGGTCAGAGGTAAGCTACAATAGCAAATGAAGTGTCGAATATAATATTTTCAAGGTCAAGGAATCGATTTATCGCAGTGGCAATAGTGTCCGAATGTTACTATCCAAGATGGCGTCCAATATGGCCGCCAAAACACAAAAATATGTATATATCAGGTCAGAGGTAAGCTACAATAGCAAATGAAGTGTCGAATATAATATTTTCAAGGTCAAGGAATCGATTTATCGTAGTGGCAATAGTGTCCGAATGTTACTATCAAATATGGCGTCCAATATAGAGGTCACGAGTGCTGAGCTACGAATGCTCAATTTAATCGCGCCAAAAACGTGCGAGCTCGATCCTGTACCCAGTCTTGAAGCTGGATGGGCTGGATTCAAGTGATTAAGCAAATTACCGCCTGATTGCAAATGTGACATTTCCTTCTAAGGTTCTGGAATGTATTGTTGCTATTGTTTATCTAGATATAAATGGTTTGCTTTCCTCCCAGCAGTCTGGCTTTAGGAAGAATCACTCTATGGAGACTCTCCAAAACGCCTCAGGACTCTCTGACCTCTATGGCGCCATAGATGTCGGACATCTCTCTCTCTCCTCTCCTGACCATCTTCGATGTCAGCTCAGCTTTTGACTCTCTTGACCATAATAAGTTTTACTCCTTCAACGCCTTTCTGCTTCTTTTGGGCTGACAGACAAACCGCTAGAGTGGCTTCGATCCTTTCTGTCAGAGCGCACTAATCGTGTAGTCTTTGGCTCCTGTAGGTCCAGCTGGGTTCTAGCCCCTTTTGGTGTCCCATAGGTTTTAGTGCTGGGCCCAATGCTTTATATTATCTAATCGTCTGGTATTGGGGTCTTGCTGGCGTCATGTGGGCTTGTGCACCAGCTAGGCTATATGCTGACGATGTGCAGACCTACACCCATTGCCACCCCAATTGCGGGGTGGATTGCCGTTCAGCAGATGTGCCAAGCTATGGATGCCCTTCCACTTGGTTAGCATCCAATCGCCTGCTTCTAAACGCCTCTAAGAATCAATTCATTTGTTTGGGTTGTGGTAGACGGCTGGCGAGCATTGACCGATGCCTGGTTTCGGAAAAGTTCCCGCATGTCACCTTATTGGATTCGGTCCGGGACTTGAGGTAACTTTGGATCAAGAACTTTGTTTTTCTCAGCACATAAATGAGCTTGCCCTTAGCTGCTATTATCAGCTACGTCAATTGAGGGTTATTTCTCGCTCCCTATCCCGTGACGCTGCTGTGATCCTTATCCATGCTTTTGTTACTAGCAGATTGGATCACTGCAGTTTGATCCTGGTGGGTTTGCCACAGAGCCACTTGGACTAATTGGGCGCCGTGACCGGTTTTTCGTTCAGCTGCTCGTCTTAGAGGGGCTTTCCCAAATATGCTCCTGTTTCTGTATTATATGTGGGATGTATTGTACTGGCTCTCTGTCCCACAACGCATCTCTAATAGGGTTGCTGTTTTGGTCTGGCGGTGCATCCTTGGCTGTGCCTCGGCCTATCGGAGTGATCTTTGTCGTCCGCTTTCTGATACAGCTGCAGCCGTCGAGTCTTCCGATCTTCTGCTGGGGAGAACTCTTAGTCCCTCGGGCTCGCTCCTCAATTAGGCAGCACCGTGCCTTCTCAATGGTTGGACCTTCCATCTAGAATGGTCTCCCATTAGAGATTCGTCTACTGCCTAGGGGTAGTGCCCCTGCATTTAATAAGTTACTAAAGTCTAATTATTAGTGCCGAAGCTGGGCTGGGAGCGCCTCTGAGTAGGTCTCCTGAAGGGGCGTAATATCAAATTCCTTGAATAAATGAATGGATAGGTAAGCCACAATAACAAATGAAGTGGCAATAGTGCGGGAATGCTACAATCCAAGAAATCATAAAGAGATCTTCAAAGTCAAAACCTTATAGGATCTGCTTCTGCTGTTGTGAGCGCTACAAATAGAATCAAACAGCTCAGAGACAGTCCGCTTAGAGTTTTCGTCAGTGTTGAGAAGATGATGGTCCCGAAGAGCGGTTCCAAAGGCCCCCCGATCCAGGCTTTATGAGCTGAGATATACCTATTTTTGTGTGTTGGCGGCCATATTGGACGCCATCTTGGATAGTAACATTCGGACACTATTGCCACTACGATAAATCGATTTCTTGACCTTGAAAATATTATATTCGACACTTCATTTGCCATTGTAGCTTACCTCTGACCTGATATATACATATTTTTGTGTTTTGGCGGCCATATTGACCGCCATCTTGGATAGTAACATTCGGACACTATTGCCACTATGATAAATCGATTCCTTGACCTTGAAAATATTATATTCGACACTTCATTTGCTATTGTAGCTTACCTCTGACCTGATATATACATATTTTTGTGTGTTGGCGGCCATATTGGACGCCATCTTGAATAGTAACATTCGGACACTATTGCCACTACGATAAATCGATTCCTTGACCTAAAATATTATATTCGATTCATTTGCTATTGAGCTTACCTCTGACCTGATATATACATATTTTTGTGTGTTGGCGGCCATATTGGACGCCATCTTGACACATTCGGACACTATTGCCACTACGATAAATCGATTCCTTGACCTTGAAAATATTATATTCGACACTTCATTTGCCTTACCTCTGACCTGATATATACATATTTTTGTGTGTTGGCGGCCATATTGGACGCCATCTTGGATAGTAACATTCGGACACTATTGCCACTACGATAAATCGATTCCTTGACCTTGATAATGTTAAATTTGATACTTCGTTTGTTTTTGTAGCTTACCTATGACCTGATATATACTGTTTTCTGTGTTGGCGCCATTATTGGCCGCCATCTTGGTTAAAATGCATTTTTGAGGGGTGACCCCGTGGTCGGATCGCGTGGATCCTACCAAAAACTATTACCATATGACCAAACCTAAGTACACAGAAAGTTTGGTGCTTTTGTCCAGTCGGTCCCCTTCATCTTGCTAACAGCCCTCACTAATGCCGATGGTAGGACTACGACAGCGCGTAAATCATGAAGCGGCCGCCCGAAATTAGTTAGAACAGCACGGACACGGAATATTCGGCGTGTGAGTGAGCTGATTTGCAGCCAGGATGATGATCCTCACAGCCACAAGAATCCAAGGGAATTGAAAGAGAAACTGGCATATCACGAAGAAGAGTGCAACGCATTATAAAGCAAGATTTGCAACTTCAACCGTACAAACGCGTAATAGGGCAGGTTATAAACGAAAACTGCAAATTAAAACAGTTACTTGGCAGATGTCAAAACGAGAGAAGTGTAGGGGCTTACGAAGCATTTGGTTTACAGATGAAAAGACATTGACTCTCGCCACACCGGCTAATTCTCAAAATGATCGTGTTTATTCTGATGCAAGGAAAAAACACAAGTTCCCAGCAAAGAGACTCGTACGCGATCGTGAACATTTCAGTGGTGGCATCGTGGTTTCGGTCGGTGTATCTCGGATGGGAAAAACCAGTGTGATGTTTGTTGAATCTGGAGCTAAAGTGAACAGTGATTATTAATGTGATCACGTCTCAATACAAGGATTGCTTCCGCATAATCGAGCGATATGTAATCGTCAAAGCTGGACACTGCAACAGGACGTTGAAGAGTGGCAAAAATTCTCTCAACGGTTTATGAACAGAAGCATTGACCAGTGGCGCAGACGTTTACAAAAACCTGTTGAGAACCGAGGAAGACAAATTGAATTTGATTTCTGATTTGGTATAAATTAGTATTTGGCAACAATTTACTTGTTTTTCTTAGAAGAAAAAGTTACAAAAAAATTTATTATTTGAAATTATCCTAGGCGGTCTCACTTTCTCTGCGCCACCCTGTATATAGGCATGGGCGTCAGCAGAGAGGAGCAAGGGGACCATTTACTCCCCTGGATTTTGCGCATATTTTGCAAAAATAATAATCTTTTGATTATTATGATTATTACAACCATAGGCATAGCTACATTGAGGCACGATCGAGGAGGTAGTTGCCTCCTCTTGCTTTTTATAGGCCTACTGGAACTTCCATTGACTAATTGACCCCAATGACCAGGATTTTGCCATTGGTCTGTGAAGTTGCCTCCTCTTGAATTTAAGTCTCGCTGCGTGCCTGATTACAACACGATTTTCAATGCGAAAAACACTTAATTATGTAGGTAAGTCCTTAACCATTATTAACTTATTTTTAAAGTTGTCATGATTGTGTTCATTAATAGCTCAAAAACGCGGTTGAAACCCAGTCTGATCTGTTGTCACATTCAGATTATGTCCAGAGTTTGGCCAACAATTTACAACTTTGGTCCCCTACAAAATTTCTGCCTCTGCATGGAACAACTCGTTTTGACAGCCGTCGGCCATATCGTTCAGAGCCTCAGAGTTGCTGCAATTAATTATAGATGGCATAGCAAATCTTTATAGGTGTTTTAATCCATTCTAATTTAATCTGTGATACAAAAACGCTGAGACGAAACACAGCAAAGACCCACACTGTGCAGCTGGCACATATTTCTGTAATTGCAGTTGATTTATTGGTGGAAACAATACCGAGTGCAAATTTTGATGTCAAATATATTTTAATTGAAGCTCCGTAACGAAATATAGATGGCCAAGTATGATTAATTTTTTAATATAAATTCGCCACGCCTGCCACGAGTTCGTACCCATCAATCAGAGCCATATATTTGGCCACGCAATTCGACCGCCCTCTGACGGTGTGACCAGAGCGCAGACCACCGACGTCTTTTCTCATTCGAGTGAACATTCAAAGACATACGTCTATATTAAGAGCCAATCAAGGCAATATTTAGCCACATAATTCATCCGTCGTACAGTATTTTTAATGAACAGGAAGTTGACTAAGTGCGAACCCAATCACGTCCCCAAAGGCTCGTCTATAGACAGGATTAATAAATAAATTATTTTAGTAAAAAAATAAAGAAATCACCTAGGTCTAATAGTTTTGTATTTGTAAGTTATTTATTCTTTTCGCTTTAGCTTATTTGTAGCAATTTAACAATTTATTTTATTCACTCGATTCAATGTTATTGAGCCCTTATTTCATTTCAACACCCCTCCACCCGCAATCCAATATCGTGAGCCTGCTGCTTGACAAATATAGTCGGAAGTCCTACACACGGAAATGGAACAAGAGACGTGTGACATTGAGCAAATGCTTTGCATACGATTGTCATGTGCCTATAGGGTAGACAGACTCGGACATTTGTCATGAGATTTCTCTGTACCAGGCTCTCAGAGAACAACAGTTACTGTCTTATGAAAAATTCTATAGATCTAGAGTTACGAGACGTATGGTAGAGAGGAGAAAACCGGTAGAGAAACAAGAAGAAAAATTGAAAACCGATATCGTCTTAAAAACCGATACCGACCAAGCTTTGTATAATAATAATAATAATAATAATAATAATAATAATAAATAATAATAATAATTTCTCCAGAATTGCAGCTATAGCAGACTTCTTCGTAATTTCAGTGGGGACAGCTGGAACGGCCCTCAGGCAAGATGGCGGTTTGTGTATCACGAGCGATATTTATTTGGTTTTAATGTGGTTTTAAGGTGCACACCGGATCTTTGTTAGCACAACTTTCGTACGCACTTAGGCACAATCCTCAAGGCGGTTCGTATTTTGTAAAATCTTGACTTTGCTAAAGATTCAGCAGATTCTGCACGTAATTACACAAGCACGCGTCACACGCCCCCAGCGCACCTGAGCGTTCGGTGTACGCTGGCCGACATACCGGCCGAGACAACGAGGTTTTCGAAACGAGCTGGCTGAATGAATGGAATCACAATCGCCCTCTCGGTCTTCGCAAAAAGCTCGGGGAACTTGCAGTGTCTGTAGATCCGAGAGACAACTGCACAATAAAGACGGAAGGGTCCACCTACATGGTCCGCGAGCTCAGCCATGCCCGGGCTCTCACAAACCTCCCCTTGAAGCAATTCGTCGCAGCTCGGTAAATGAGAGAACTGAATGGACTGACCAAGGACTTGTGGACGGAGGAAGCTCCGAAGCGGTTCGTCCGCGGCTGCAGAGCCTGCCCGCTTCAGCGGAACTCAGAGCGGCCGATCCAGTGGAGGATGTGAGGCGGGTCGAAAAGGGTCCTGGGCACCCAACGCTGCCTCACAAACTGATGAAGCACATCCCCAGAGCGGCCAGACCATGTACTGGCAGACTCCTGACGACCATCATCAACGGGATCCTGAGGGATGCGGATGAGCCGGCTCGCTGGCATGCCCTGCTAACCTTCGGAGCAGGAATACTAGAACAACCGGTTAGAGGAGGAAGGAGGCATAACTGGACATCGACAGTCAAAAAACGAGTGGAAGTTTTCCCTACGGAATGGCCTCACAAATGGGAGGAAATCTCCTCTCAAAACATGAACGCCGGAAAGGCGGGAGGCAGATCCAAACTGAGCGAGGATCAGGCGGTGGCGGCGGCGGTCGCATCAAAGCTGGAAGATGGCAACATCAGAGCAGCCGTCAGAATCCTCTGCTCAAGCGACAAACCTGCCCCAGAGGATCACGAAACCATGGAAGAACTACGCAGTAAACACCCTGCACCACCGCCCGACCGCCCCCAGATTCCAACAACCACGCATGCGCCTCTACAGGTCACAGAGGAACATGTACGCGGCCATATTCGATCCTTCCCGGCGGGATCATCGGGAGGTCCGGATGGTCTTCGACCGCAGCACCTACTCGACCTGGCTAACTGTGCTGAGACCGGAACGGAATTGGTTACCGCCATCACAGGCTTGGTCAACCTCCTACTGGCGGGTACATGTCCAGAGCGGATCAGGCCTCTCCTGTTTGGCGGCACTCTCATCGCCTTGCGAAAAAAACTGGGGGTCTGCGCCCTATAGTTATCGGTTACTATTGGCGCAGACTGACGTCAAAGGGCGCCAACTGCTACGCAGCACCCTGGGCAGCCGCCCACCTTTCGCCGAGACAAGTAGGAATAGGCGTGTCAGGGGTGGAGAGGCGGCGGTGCATGCGGCCAGGCGTTTCGTAGGATCAATGCCCTCAGACTCCGTACTGGCGAAGCTGGACTTTAAAAATGCCTTTAACAGCTTGTATAGAGACCGTATGCTTGCCGCACTGGATGAGGTGCTACCGGAACTGATGCCGTATTGCCAACTCGCTTACGCTGAGGCGTCAGCCCTTCGATTCGGTCGCTACACCATCGTCTCGCAAGTCGGCCCGCAACAGGGCGACCCTTTGGGCCCACTCCTGTTTTGTCTACCTCTGCAGCCAATCCTACAAAGCCTCTCATCGCCGCTGGTGCTGGGCTACCTTGATGACATATCCTTGGGAGGAAAGGCAGACACCGTGGCGGAGGACGTGGCGGTGTTGGAACGCGAGAGCGGACTATTGGGCCTGCAGCTCAATCACGCCAAATGTGAGCTCATCGTCAACTCAACAGGACAAGAGCCTCCGGCAATCTTCCGAGAATTCTCCAAAATCGAGCCAGCCGCGGCATGTCTACTGGGTGCTCCTCTTTCCACCGAGGAAGCACTCACCTCATGCCTGGAAAATCGGTGCGCAGAATTAGCAACCGCAATCGACAGACTGTCAAAAGTCGCAAAACACGACGCTCTCATCTTGCTCAGGAGCTCGATGAGCTCCCAGAAACTCCTACACACCTTAAGATGCTGCCCATGCATGGACCACACACTAATCGACAAATACGACGCTCTGCTGAGGGACGGTCTGGGATCCATACTGAACATCGACATGACTGACAACCAATGGATCCAGGCGTCACTGCCAATCAAGCTCGGGGGACTTGGTATTCGACGGGCTGCCTCGCTTGCACTACCTGCCTTTTTGGCGTCTGCTGCAGGCACCCGCGCGCTCCAGTCCTCCATGCTAGGAGCAAGTCACTCAGATAACGACGAGGTGGTGGAGATGCTGGCGCTTAGGTGGAAGGAGGAGAGTCAGGGCTCGCTACCGGAGGGAGAGGGATCGAAGAAACAGTCGCAGTGGGACGGTCCCCTCATCCGCAGAGAAGCGATGTCACTTTTTGCTGGATGCGAAGACGCATATCATCAGGCCAGACTCGGGGCGGCGGCTGCGGCGCATGCAGGTGACTGGCTGCTTGCGCTGCCGCTGTCGTCCTGCGGATTGCGGATGGACGATGAGGCAATCAGAATCGCGGTGTGCCTGCGCTTGGGAGCGACGACCTGCGAACCGCACATCTGTCCATGCGGGGCGATGGTTGCTGCGGATGGATCGCACGGGCTGTCATGCGGACTCGGACCGGGTAGGCTCGCCAGACACGCAATCTTGAACGACCTCATCAGCCGCGGCCTCTCGCGTGCCGGCGTCCCTAATATCAAAGAACCTCCTGGAATGTCAAGAACGGATGGAAAGCGCCCGGATGGTCTGACGCTTATTCCCTGGCGAGGAGGACGCAGCCTTCTATGGGACGTCACAGTGACGGACACCGTAGCACTAGGGCGTGTCGATTTTGTCAACTTTCAAATTCCAAAAATGACTAGTGCTAAAAAGTTGTGACATGACTTAGTAAGTAAAAAGATATTTTTGTAAAATTAATATTATTTAGTTTTGCTTGGTAAATAACATGTTGAAATATTTACTTTTTTAACGTTTTTTGTGAATTTCCAATAATTCTTAACTTGTCTGATTAAAAGTTTTTGTGGAAAAATATTTTGTAAAATTGCATAAAAATCATTGGAGATGATTGCCAGATACTTGCAGTTATATAATATACTAATATTATTTTTATTATTTATTTATTAAACTATATATTACAATTGCGCACACACACAAATATAGGCCCTTTATATAATTCACTAATGTCGTGCAATAGCTGTATTTGCTTCTTTCGGAGGTTGAAGGATCGTCATCAGTGTCTGGAAAATTATTTGTCCGTCAGTGCTGCTACTACTTCCATCCTAACTAGTGGGAAAATTGCCCACAATGGCTTCTAAAAAGATAAGAAAAGATAAACTACAAGTCTCTTGTCTTCATTCATACAGGCGGCTGTGGTGATGGCAGCTGTGGCACGCAGGCCAACACCATATCTGGTGCTCTGCATAGCAGCATTATGCATTTCTAATATGTTGTACTCTGTCTTTTGATTAGACGTGGAAGGCATACTTGGTTTTCCTAATACCAATTCATAGCATCCATCATTTCCATCTTGGGCATCAGCTATTTGTTCTTCATTTTCATAATCAGATAACATTATTTCATTTGATGGCATTTAAGCATCCTGCTTAATTCTCTGCTTATATTCAGCAAGCTCTGTTCTCTCGTCTTCTGCCGCTTCCGCCTTTTTAACCTGTCTGTTATGCTCTGGCAATCTAGTAAGTCAACCTGATGTGGTCCAATAGAACTAGTCTTTTCTCTCTGACCTTTAATGATAGCAAGTTCTGTCATAGGTATCTTCATCTCCTAAGGCATGTATGCACAGTTCATGTGGGCCTCCTTCCTGCAACCAGCATCTGCAGGGTAGCCTAATTTGCAGGAAAGAAAATGTTGGAGATGATAGACTGATCTGACAGAGAATATGAACCTCCCTTGACATGAAGACTTACTACAGTGGAACTAAAGAAGTTGATTGACGAATTCATGCAAGTTCCACAGTGGCCTTGTCATGCTCAGTCTATACATAAGTGCGTGAAAGAAGTCACAGAATCAGCAGGAAGGTTGAATAGGCCCTACACATGAGAAACGTGAGGGCTACATCAGAGGCCAAGAAGCAAGTCGGTGGCTGATGACCAAGAACGAATCAAAGCAAGACTTGAAGAAACTTGATGCTTAAATTTCTTATTAACTAATGTCATCACTTTCTAATGTTGCTTTATGATTACAAGGTAATGTCGTACGCTTTTTAGGGTGTGTCTCATGCAGAGAAACTAAAATTTTAATAGCGTTACCTGACATTTTACGAAGGTAAAATTTGAATTCTTTGGTTTTTCGAGAGCAGTTTATATGCCCTGTAATCAAACAGAGATTTACCAAGCTAGATGTTGTCTGATCTCAAAAATAATGGCAGATTTGAATTCCTCACACCCAAAGACATATTTTTAAGACCCAAGACTTTAAAAATTGGAAAAAAATTAATTTTACCCTCAAATTGACACGCCCTACCGTAGCACCCTCATATCTGCACTCAACGGCGGCGACGGCGGGCGCGGCGGCGGAGCAGGCGGCCAATAGAAAGAATGCAAAATATAGTCAGCTGATGTCAACCCACCTTTTCGTGCCAGTTGCGTTCGAAACCATGGGCCCTATAAACACCACCGGCATGGAGTTCATCAAAGAGCTGGGGAAACGCATAACTCTAACCACCGGAGATTTAAAGGAAACTAGCTACCTCTTCCAGCGCTTGTCAGTAGCTATACAGCGCTTTAACGCGATCGCTTTTCGTGGTTCTTTTATGCAGCCGGATCTTGCCGAGGGATAAACCGTTCCAGAAAACCATCTTCCTTTCTCCGGATAATAGTTTTGATAGCCTGAGGGATTAGTACTACCTCGGGTAAAAAAAAAAAATAATAATAATAATAATATTAATAATAATATTAATAATAATAATAATAATAATAACAGTGACAATTTATATGGCGCCGTAACACAGCCATTCCGTTACAAGGGCGCCTCACAGTCAACTAACAGCATAGCCCACATTGAACGCGTCTGATCTTTGGCAGACGGTCATTATAAACAGTAGCTGGTTCTACCATTTGTAACTCTATCTTCTCATGCTCAAGACTCTATAACTGAATATACGTAGGCCCTATAATGTTTGGCTCCAGGTTTAAGACTGGCATCTTCGACTCTGCCTGGGGTTTACGCTGTTTCCTGTTGCCCGGTTTCAATTTTGCAGGGTGCTTAATCGACCTCAATGGAGCAACATCAGATTTCTGTTGCATTGCATTGAATGAATAGCATGGATAGATTGCAACAGAGGGATTGTAGTTGATCCAGATGCATGAGACAAAGAGCTGACCAACTGCAGCAGAGGGCCGCTCAATCCTATAGGACCTTAGTTAGCAAAGGGGTGCTTGAACAATGAGCGGTTATTATTATTATTATTATTATTATTATTATTATTATTATTATTATTATTATTATTTTTTTTTTTTTTGTTTGCCCTGAGGTACTTCATTCCCTCAGGGATTTTATTATTATTATTATTATTATATTTTATTATAATCTTATTATTATTATTATTATTATTATGTCAGTTTGAAATTAAAAACTAAGATGATTATTATTATTATTATTATTAATATTATTATTATTATTATTATTATTATTATTATTATTATTATTATTTATTTACTTTATTAAAGTATTATTAGTATTTATTATTATTGTTGTATGGCTACTGATTATTTTTTTCTGAGAGGCACATATTACTTTCAAATTAGGCATATTAATTTTACTGTTATTATTAATTAATTAATTAATTAATTACGCAAAGAAACCAATCTAGAGGGTGTGGGAAACTATTCTATTCAAGGGAGAGTGAATTCATGGAATGGCTAGTCCTCGCAGATGTTCAGGTTGCCCCCGAAAGACGATGGCGACTCATGCTCATGAATTCCAATCTCTGGTAATTGAGCGGACAAACAGACTCTAATTATATTTACTGTTATTAGGCCAACTGTTATTTTCTCAGCCAAGGTCGAAATTAATAATCCTCAGGTTTATAAAAAATTTGAAGAGAATAAAAGTACTTCTGGAACGGCTAAATCTCTTCATGTTCAGTATGAGCAAATGCGCCACAAAGGCAACAGCAATGAAGAGCTGAATTGTAATTACAAGACATTGGTATAGGGGGCTAGTTAGTTTTGCTATTGTTTTCATTGTTATTGCTGTTGTTGTTGTTGAGGTGGTAGTACTATGAGCACGAAACGGTGCGGGGAGTGATAAAGGATGGAAGGACCTTTGGAGTGAGTTTTTGGTTCGTACCTGATTATCTAAGGGCATTCGTGCCAAACAGCACTTCAAGAGGGTTTGAACGTTGAACCCAAAGTCAAATAACGACCACACGGCATTGTTTAAGGGTGATGCTGAAGTGTTGTCGGGGTGAACTGGTGGTTAATAGCAGCTGTCGCCGAATAGAGTTTATTTATGAGCCCTTTTGCCACTGTCTAATTCAACGCCAGAGTTTCCATCATGCAGCAACGTCACAGATGGTTAATTATATGACTGCACAATTGACACCTATAACGGATTGAATTTATCAAAGGCTTCTCGGAGTTGTTTACATCAAGAGCGCATTGATCTAGGAACTGACTGAACTGCTCAAGATATTTTATACGTTAAGAGAGCACATTGTGAATGGATGTCAGAGCTGACCGTCTGATGACCTCTACTATTATTCTTTTACGTAGACCTTGGAATGGGTATATCGTCTGGTCATCCTATAAGCATAGGTTAATCCGTGGTTGGTAAGTTTAATACCATTACTATTAAGTTATATAGATACTATATATATATATATATATATATATATATATATATATATATATATATATATATATATATATATATATCGCCTGTATTTAACCACTGGGTATAATACCCTGTAGTTCTGTCAAAGGCTGCTCCTCACTTCGATCAGCGTCTGCTGGAAAGTAGGTTGTTCCTTTGGCCGGTATTCATTCACATTTATGTCTTGGCTCTTTGTCTGAAACTCCTACCTTCTCAAATTCTCGACTCTGTTTCTAAGACCATCTTAACCCTCTTGAATCTTGAAGCCCTATAACTAACACTTTCCTTGTTCGTAGTTTCAGACTTTGAATTTCATTTAAACTAGGCCTATACAGAACCTGTGCGCTGCACTGAACAGTCAAAAATCAAGTAATATCAAGACAAGTAAAGTAAGATGTTGGTTTCTATGGTTCCCCAGGTTCTCCGCTGTTTTCAAGGGGTTCCTTGGTATCGGAACCTACAAGGAGTGCGCGTTAGGTTAGTGGTTAGCCTAGTGCTCGACTTGTAACCTTTAGGTTGAAATCTCCGCCAGGCCAGGCAGATTTTTCAAAATTTCTTCTCCACTTCATCATCCTAGCAAGCTCAGTTATAAAATGAATACAATGACCGAGAACTGTCTGTGCGAAGAACAGGTGGCAAGGGAGAGGGCCACCTGGCCACCTACACCGTATGTGCTGTTGTTTCTCTTTAACGAAGATCAGTCATAGCGAGGATAATTAGCGTCGCCCTCATCCTTTATTCAGGCCTCATATTGACACCACCCGAAAACGACATTATACGCCGAGGCCAAGAAAGCCAAGTCGCCAAATCTTCACACCAATGACTGTGTTTCTGGGTCGTTTAAAGACTATCTAGTTACAAATAGGCCTACACGATACTTTCTTCGTTTCAGTTAACTCTGCACGTAATAAACGACCAAAATAATCTGAAGTTCAGGTTGTTTTGTGGTTATTCTCGAACCCTTTACCGCAGACGGAGTTGCTCGGCTCCAATCACGTGACTTGTTCCAATGTCAAACTCGATGCTTCTCTGCCTCAGCAGCCGTAGCATCCTACGTGCAGCGGAAAGCCTCCTCTGCATCCGATCTCCCTATATGGGATAGGAAATTTATCGACCAAGTGCAAGCCTAATAGATTTCAGATTGAAAGTCGGCTGCCTGCTGAAGCGAGGCATACGTCCGTCCTCGTCGTTCCCCATGCAGCGACCGACCGACCGACTCCTACGCCTACCCATCACCACGACCGACCGACCGACAGACCGACCGACCGAGCACCACCTTCGCCACCCTCCTAGTTGCCTCTGCACTGCTGCCTCTGATGCGACCGTGCGCCACTCCTCGCTGAGGACGCAGTGTATGTAGACGATTCCAGCATCCGTCTCCATCCTCCACCTTCTCCTTCTTCGTCTGCATTGTCCTCCTCTCTGGACTCAAGGTGGCGCAAATGCGTTGCGATCGCTGACGTTTTCCTGATGTAAGAGTCGACCAACCGACTGACCGACCGACCGACTGACTGACCGACTGATTAACTGACCGAGTGGCTGTGTGGCTGCGGTGGTGGCGCTTCTTCGATTCGTCTGCGAAGTCAATTAGATAGAGCTATTCGTGCAAAGTCGACGGAGACATGAACCTATTATCCGCTTTCTGCAGTCCAGATTCATGACCGGAATTTTACGAACGGTAGGCGAGAAGGCCATAAGATTAGGCGCCATATGAAGACCTCTGCGACCGACGAGAGTGACTGATCGTAGAAGCGGAAGTCTTCGAGGACGGAAGAGGCCACAGTGTTGACGTCGAGGCCGCTATGTTGACGCAGAAGAGGGCACTATGTTGACGCCGAGGCGTGAGGGACTCTGAGCGTCGTCGTCGCAGACTGGCTGACTGACTGCTGGAAAAAGGATTACAGTGGAAGGACTGTGCATAGAAAGTGCACGATTTCCATGTGAGAATGATAATGTCTGGTGATTTGCGACTGCAAAACGCCCCCTGAGGTACGTCTCTGCACACTCCTTCTTTCGGCTGTCCTTCTAGCTATCTCTCTGTCTCTGCCTGACTGTCTTTGTATCTCTCTAAGTCTCTATCTGTCTGTGTCTATGCACTTGTCTCTCCCTCTAGTGATGAAAACGGCGTCTCTCGTCTGCAAAGCGTTCCTCAGCTGACGTAAGACTAAGTTGCTAATGTTGCCGATGTTGACGCGACTCCAAGAACATACGATCTGCTAATCTGTAATGACATTGTATGTAACTCACATGACAAGCCCCTCAGTTGCATGAATAATTCATACCTGCTATTTAAATATAAGCAATCTTTTATTCAATAGACCTACACAGGAGACACGCTGTGTTGCTATGAATAATTATTAAAATAACTACACGATGCAGGTTTTTATTCGATCAATTTACTGAAAAATTAGCAGGGTCAAGGCCATACGACCGCTGTACAAAAACGTGTATATTTATATTTACGATATACCATGCAGATGAACAACAGACAAAACTCAAAGACCAGTCTGTTTAGCTTCACATTTCGGATGTCTCTTCTTTGTCTGATGACCTTCGTTGCAATAGTTTCGAGATTTTAACCTCTAAGAGCAAATTTCGATTTCTAAAGAAGTTTGGCAAAGGCCTGCTTCCCTTTCACTGACTTAGACCAACAGACACATGCAATTGTATAACCTACTTGTGTAGACACGTTTTTACAGTCTATGTTTTAGTATGCAGTTATGTAACATATATCTTTGCACATGCAATTCATATAGCGCTTGTTTACATCTGGATTATAGCTTTCGTCTGAGATATTCTGCTCCAGTTGTTATTGCTTTCGATCAATGTACGACACTAAAGAATTTGTCTCGTTCAGACAGTTCTTCGGAAAATCTCGGCTAGATATATAAGGACGTCTCTCTCTTCAGACAATCCTTTCATTTTATGAATCCCTTTCAAGGCACAAAAATTGCCTTCGTTAATGTCGCTTAGAGTAGGCGCCCTGTCGGAACGTGTCATTTCAGTCGGACCCAGTGCTAGGATGAGACAGACAGACAGACAGACATAGTTGCAGATAGAGAGACAGACAGTCAGACCAGATAGACACTCAGGCAGACAGAGACAGACAGATGGACAGACAGACAGACAGACAGACAGATAGAGAGACAGACAGTCAGACAGACAGACAGATAGACAGACAGACAGACCAGACACTCAGACCAGACCAGATACATACATACATACATACATACATACATACATACATACATACATACATACATACATACATACATACATACATGCATACAGTCAGATAGACAGACGGGCGGACGGACAGACGGAGGTAAACCTGTGAGGTGTGAGCGTCGTTTCGAGTCTTCGAGGGTCTTTGAAAGCGTTGCATAGAGACACTGACGCGTCTCTCTTTTCACCATTATGTAAGCTTAATAATTATGACGTATTGACAGAATAATGTGCCTTCTTTAGGTGCTTTGAAGACGCTTAACAACATGTTCAGATGTCTCCACATCCTCTGTTTGTCTGTCTGTCTGTCTCTGTGTGTCTGTCTGTCTCTGTGTGTCTGTCTGTCTCTGTGTATCTGTCTGTCTATCTGTCTGTCTAGTGTATATATATACAGCTGCATGTACAGTATGTGCACATATAGTAGATAAAATTGTAAGGTCGCGTGATATGACCTGAGACAATGTTAGCCTATAAATCGCTGGCCTCATATAATACCGCAAGCTACACAAGACATCGGATTACATGTAGGCCTACTGTGCTCTAGATTTTCTTGGAATATTATGCCTCTAGGTCTTTCCCGATTAACCTAGCGCTTGAAGGAATGAATCTCATAATCGCTGTGTAGTTGAGCACTGCAGCGTAAAATATAATTATATAATAAACAGAAATTTATTGTGATTGTGAAGAGAAATGTGTGCAGGGTTAGCATTAGTCCGCACACGGAGACCTTATTATTGGCGTTGCACCCATTCAAACGGGCAGCGGTGGTGAAGGATCTCACCCGATCAATTCATTGATAAATGAACAGGGTCGAGGGGCCATACGGTCGTTATATAAAAACGTGTAGGCTATAATTACATTTATTACATTTAGCGTATTGAAATGAAAAAGGTGGATTCATGCAGGATGGACAGGGGTTAATGAACGATGTATCATGTAAATCCACTAACTATAGAAGTATTGACTCTTTCCTAATAACTGTTTCGTTCAAAACACACCAGGCGTCACTATTACTTCCCCCACTCCGCGGCTTAAACTTCTGACTCTGCCTTTGATCAAAATAAAACATAATGAGTTTACTGGTATTGCCACAGTTGGCAATACCAGTTACCAGTTGGCAATAACAGTTACCTAATTGGCAACCTGCAGTTCCGTGGGTGCGCAGTAATTCCGATTTTGTTAAATGAGAACCACTCTATGATTTGTCTCTAGATGCAATTTTGTGAGTTACTTTACATTATCTTAGTGTACAGTACCCACATTTGTAATTATTAACTTTTTAATTTACATTAATAATAACTTTGCATGTCTTTATGCTTACATTTACATAATACCTTAATTACTATTTTCCATTACTTTAAGTTACGTTACCATAGAAAACTTAAACTTGAGATTAAATTACTTTGCACCTCATTACTTCACATTGCATATCGTTACTTCCAATTGCATCTACATGTAATTGCTTCCAATAATTGCATCCAATTGCTTCACATCGCCTCTTATTACATCACATTGCATCTTATAACTTCACATTGCATCTTATTGTATATTATTATTTAATATTGCACCTAATTATTACTTTGTATTGCATATAATTACTTCAATTTTCATCTTATTACTTCACATTGCATCTTATTACTTCGCATTGCATCTCATTACCTACCTGACCAGGTTTCATTACTTCGCATTGCATCTCATTAAATTACTTTGCACCTCATGCATTGCATCTTATTACTTCACATTGCATCAATGCATCTTATTGCTTCACATTGCATCTTATTACTTCCCATTGCATCTGATTACTCCTCATTGCATCTTATTACTTCGCATTTAATCTCATCACTTCGCATGACACCGAAGTCAGAACACAACGAATGAGCTACGGAGTAACATGTCTATCAAGTTATCTACCATCCATCTTGCCTAATTTCCAAAATGGCGACCTCCGTCGGATAAAGTGATAACAATAATGATGATGACGACGAAGACGGCGGCGACGACGACGATGATGATGATGATGACGACGTCGATAAAGGCAACTTCACGCATCAGCGAGTATGACATTGATCGTAGAGTTGATGCAGCGTAACTTAATGCACCGGAAAAAATGCGCGTCGCGTCCAGTGTTTGGCTTAGTCATAGTCGTCGAGACTGATAGGAAGCCTTGCTGTCCGACGATACAGGGAATGACTCAGGGGAGGACTCAGAGAAGGACTTAAAGAAGGGAAGGACTTAAGGAAGAACTTAGAGAAGGACTCAGAGAAGGGCACCGGGAAGGACTTATAGAAGGACTTGGCTTAGAAGGACTTCGAGACTGATAGAAGCCTTGCTGAAGACTTAGAGAAGGACTTAGAGAGGACTTAGAAAAAGGACTCAGAGAAGGGCTGGGGAAGAACTCGTAGAAGGACTTAGACAAGGACTCAGAGAAGGACTCAGAGAAGGTCTCGGGAAGGACTTAGGGAAGGACTTAAGGAAGAACTTAGAGAAGGACTCAGAGAAGGGCTGGGGAAGAACTCAGAGAAGGACTTAGAGAAGGACTTAGAGAAGGACTTAGAAAAGGACTTAGAAAAGGACTTAGAAAAGGACTAGGGGGAAGGACTCAGGGATCGAAGAACTGAAGGAAGGACTCAGGGAACGATATGACTGACTGTCTGCCATGGCCATTCGAGTGACGCATGTCAACCACGTAAGTCTCGATGGAATGAATCGGACAGTATACGTCAATGCGGATTAGGTTCTTTATGCCATTCACAGTTACGACTATCCATGTATATAAACTACATGAAGTATTTAAGAAATCCCTATTATAGGTTCCTATTTGTACAAACATCTAACATACTGAAAATAATTTATATCGGACAGACTTTAGTGTTAGATCAATATAGGCCCATGCTCATACATCTCTGTATTTAAGTTCCTGTGAATGCCTTTCGCAAATTTACATTTTATTTAGCTGGCATCTTACGTTCGTCTCGAATATTATTCCATCTCCACGTATTTGAACGTCTAAAATGTCCCCGTATTCTGCCACAGTTTTATCATTTCTTTATCTTGTGAGATCTTTCTATGTGTCTCTTCGTATGTCGGCTTACCTGCCAGTATCTATCTGTCGACTTTGTCTGTCTGTCTGTCTGTCTACCTGCCTATCTGTCTGCTTCTAATTCGTAATCTGTCGTCTTGTTTGCACCGACTTTCGTTTCATCTTTTTCACTTTGAAACAGAAAGTTGCTGTCGTGTTCTTTGAAGTGAAGCTCTTACGCAACTGTTACACGAATCCTCAACGGCCGCTTATATTCTACTCGTCTCCTGTCCGTCCCATTCCCCTCCCTCCTTTCATTCTTCCATCCACCCCTCCCTCCCTCCATCGTATTCTTCGTGGGCGTTACTCTCTTCCACCCTTTCCAGCTCTCATTCTCCCTCTTTTCTCTCGCTCTTCCGTCCGTCCACCTCATCTGGATTGAAACGCTAAAAAGCAATTCGCGTTGGAATAATTGTTTCCTTTGATCTCGAAAGCCAGCGACGACTTCCGTTGATGCCCAGTTCTGGTCAGTTGGTCATTTGGTCAGCTGGTCAGTTGGTCATTCATTCTCATTCGCCGAATGCATGAGGCAACAGTCGTTGTATCTGTCTGGCAGCAACTCACCGTAAACACCCAGAGGTCATCTGGCCTCATTTGCAAACTATCACCAGGCGACAAGCAGAAACGCGTATACATACGTACCAGCTAATAGTTATCTATTGAGAGACAATCAGCATGTCTGTCTGTCTGCCTGTCTGCCTTCCTGTCTGCCTGCCCGTCTGCCTGCTTGCCTGTTTGTCTGCCCGTTTGTCTGTCTGTCCGCCTGAGAGACAATCAGATATACATCTGTCTGTCTGCCTGTCTGTCTGCCTATCTGCCTGCCTGCCTGCCTGTCTGTCTGTCTGTCTGTCTGTCTGTCTGTGATATTAATCGCGTCGATTAACATAACAGACATACATAATTATCTGCGTGCATGTACGATTACGATTACGATGTAGTCCAATACACGCCGTTCCGTTTTCCATTAACTTTTGTTTCGCACGTGGTCCACAAGACTCCACATGTTTTCTTGGATCTCTTCGCTCTTTTGAACTGCTTTCTGTTCCACAAGGTTCATGCAGAAAAAAGAGAAACTTTACAGTAAATTCAATGTTTCGCAATTGAGATTAGTCACTGTGCTGCCAACATCTTCAGAACGAAGTGTGGCGTCCAGTGGCCTATCTTCATGATGAAGGTTGCATCTAAGGTATTCAGAATCAGATACGACAAAATTAGCATAATTAAGGCCTATACAAAGACATAATTATTAGGCCTACTTTAGAAAGGTATAAAAGACAGGAATGTATGACGCAAGATTGTTTAATATTATTTACTTATGTATTATGTACTGCTAATCATTTTATTAGTAGTATTATTATTGTTTGTTGTTGTTGAAGTTTGATCTGGTTGCTCTGTCACAGATTTGCTCAGCTAATTAGTGGACACGCTTTTAGTCATGATAATTATGTTTTAAAGTCGGAAGAAAGCTTTTTTTAGTCTAGCTAAATGAATCCGATTCTATACTTAAACTTAACTGGAAATCGAGTGTTATTATTAAAGGAACTAAAAACGTATTGGACGCATTCTCTCTGCTTCGTCCAAACGTAAACAAATGTTGGGATGGCAGAGACACTGGAGACAGCGGGACCTCTAAGATGGCTCTAATAATCCCCCAAATAATCCAATTACAATCATTGAAAATAAAGCCCCAAACGAATCGCCAACGGACGACGCCGGAAAACCGAACCAGAGCGCAACTTCAGTCTTCTGAGAAATAAAGAAGAAAGCAAACAACGACGCGTAACCCAAAACGACGACATGTGGGAAATGAGGACGGTGGAAAATCAATGGGACGACCCCTCCACTACCACCACCACCACCACCCACCACCCCCATTCATACGCTGCTGTTGCACGCTGTGCGTCCGCGCCGGGTTATTAGAGAAGCGACGATAGAAAAATATAATGTTTCATTTATCGAATCAATAGTTCTGCATGACCAGCGAACGTAATTTCATATCCGTTATGAAGACTCTCGTCGCATACGCACTTGGGAAACGCTAAAACGCAACTTCTGTGAATCCGTCGACTGTTGTATAGACGTGTGATATACTGTTTGACCCGACGACACGAAAACCCGGTCACTCTCTCTTCCTCGATGCCACGAACAAACACAGAGCACGGACATCGATTATATTTTCGCGGAACAATGGCTGGCGATTGGTGCGTGCAAAACACGAAAATGAATACGAACCGTTGGGGCTTTTCTTCGCCCACCGCTGGGTCGCCCGCGACGCAGATGTTGCCCGTCTGCACGGTATAAAAAGCCAACGAATCTGCAGATGTTGTTCAGTTAACCGCAATCGTCGAATGTGGTGGAAAACGCGTCCCGTTGATGACGAAGGAACTAGACCTCTCTGGTCGTTTTTCTTTCGCAGTGTTGTCAGATCTTAGCATAGATTCGCATATGGCCTGTGAGTTTCGAATCGATCGAAATGGACCTTAATTGTACAACTTCACGGTTAAGAATATTGAAGAAGGCCAATTTGACTGGGATGAAACACGCCAGTTGGCATGCACACCAAGATTAAGAATATTATGTTACTCTGCAGCGTCAATATCGTAATCGTAATTAAACGTTACTTGAAAGCTTTGTGGGATGTTACCATAGTTATCTGGCAGACATAAAATACAAAAGGCGCTACTAAAACAAGCTGAAAAATGTCACTTTTCAAATAGGCTTGTGCCAGTCAGTGAAATTTATCACTTTTTGGCGGACACTTGTAATTTTAAAAAGATAGTTACAGAAAGGCGAAATAATTCATGAGAGAAAAACACGGAGTGCCCGAGTCGCTGAAGAAAGGCGGGGACTAATAAGTCCCGAAAGGCCCAACGGCAGCTGAGCCCAGCAATCGTCGACCTGCCTAACTTGAGACTAGAAGACAAATCTCCCTGGTGTATTCTTGGGCAGTTTTGAATATCAAAGCCTGCAGTCCAAGAAGGAGAATCTACGACGTCATTCTCCCTCATTTGCAGCCAGCGCTGTATTTCTGATCAATAAGTTCACTAGCGTGATTTATAAATTCGATAGCATAATGATTAACGAAAACTGCTATAGCAGTATCGCGATTAATAAATTCAGCAACGCATGATTAATGAACTCTGTAACAGACGATTAATATTTCTAATAACACATGATTATCAAATTCAGTCACACGTGATTAGGCCCTAATGAAAGTTCTGACAGTAAGTTCAATTACACCAATACTAAGATTTATTAAGTGCCACTTCATGATTAGTTTCTGTGAATAATTTCTGGGAGATTGACGGTTGCCCGGCTGCCTCGTGTCGTGCAACCGGGACTTCCTTTGTCCCTGTAATTTCGAATGGATGAGCAGTTTTTCCGCCGACTCCGATGTTTCGATTTGCATTGCATCGTGATGAATTGGCAATTAAGAGAAGGTCCTTATCATGCAGGCGCACTTGCTTCCATTGAAAAATGCTGCCTCAGTCGCTTGCGTTGCTCACCTTCATTGCGATTCTCCAGACGACCTTGACCAGTTATTTAAAATTAACAGCATGGCGCTGAACCACACAATCCCTTGATCTACGAAACGTCTGGCCTGGCCAGACAGACGGGCGCCCGCGTAATACGAAACAAATTTGCGCCTGAAACAACAGTTAGCATCTGATGGGGGGCGTCGGAAAAAACAAGACGTTCATAAAGACTTGTATCACGCGATAGAATGATCTGGCAATTGATGACCTGGCATTAGAAGATCAGCGGCGTCTTCTTCTAGGTCGTCAGTCGTCTGCGCTGCTCCAATTAACGGTCGCAGACTCCGATGAGTCCCTGGTCACGGCTGCATATAATTTCTAAACTGACGTCTTCACAGAGAAATCTTTTTATCGACAACGAACGGCGGCGGCCGAGGTCCCGTCCGTCCGTCCGTCTCCGTCCGTCCGTCCGTCCGTCTCCGTCCCGTCCGTCCGTCTGTCCGTCCGTCCGTCAGGGAGCACTCGATCAAATTCCATGCCACGTTACATGATATGCATTCAGCGCAACGGAAGCACGCGCACTCGCACACACGCACCGACCTCCCAAGTCAATTTATTATCAGAAATCGTCGGTTGATGATGGGTCGCATTCAGCCAACGTATTGTCAAGAACGGTGATGATGATAGATGAAGACGGAGTAGGTTGTCTGATAGAAAACACGCCCTCGTGCATTTTGCACACGTCATCAGAGCTGACAACTATAACGACTGCTAGCAGACAAACCACGTACTTGAAGAACGCGTCTGTCTGTCTGACCGTCTGTCCATCTGTATGTCTGTCTATCGCTGTATTATTACTGAATATGGCTGAAATATCAGTCGAAGCAAATAATGTTTCATATGCGATGCTGCGAAACGTGCCAGAGTATGCACCATCCAGTGCTCTGTCTAATTCATTCACAATCGATCGGTGGCGCAGGTCGGGAATGCTGGAAAAATGACGACACTGGTCAGCGCAGTTAGCCATGAGTAATGCAGTGCTTATGATGACACGGGTGACAGAAGAAGCCACATACATTGACATCATAAAGGTCAGGGTCACAGATATAACTATAATGTAAACTGTTTCGGTTGTCCTTCACCGTTCTGAAGCAGCCTTCGTACTTCTCTTCTGCTTATTGCAATTGTCTATTCCTTTATTCCAGGGCGCAGCAAATCGCTTTTGCTACGTCTAGTCCTTCACTTGGAATCCTACCTGCCTATCGATTTTGTTTTGACTGAGCGCCTGTGATTCTCACGACTTCGCTTTTTGTGCGTTGTAGATCCGTATCCGTAGAAGTTACAATGTGTTGCCTTAGAACACGCCTCTATTGGAAACAGGTTTTTCGTCGGTTTCTAATCGAAGTCAGATGGTCGTGCACGGGATGTAGGAATGGAGCAACGTGTTGCCTTAGAACACGCCTCTGAGCTTTTTGTTCTGTAAGAGTCACTTTAGAAATTGGCAGATACAATAGACAACTTAACGACTGCGCTAAAGACAGTAACGGATACCAAACGACAGCTACCGCGAGTATACAATATACATAGGTCAACTTGGGTGTATGTGGGTGACCATGGGTGACCGTGTGGGTGACCATGAGGGACCGTGGGTGACCGTGGGTGACCGTGTGGGTGACCGTGGATGCCGCTTATGGAATCACCAGCTGACTGCAGCAGAACCGAATTTGAACTGGTCTGTGAGAGCCTTTCCATGTGATTTGCGAATGGATGGCCAGTTCTCTTCCATCTGTATATGCTCCATGTTGTCTGGCTCTGATGTCCATCGATATATACAGCGATTCATCGATAGGAGGAGTTCTCATTTGCTTATGTGTTTTATCGGTCCTCAAAGTCTGTCAGATCAGTTCATATCAGCTCAGATCAGACGACATCGTGTTCAGTCAGTCAGGACACAGCACACGGCTCTTGCTATACTTGGAAAGCCCCTTGCTTTGTTATTCGCTCGGTCGGTCAGTCGATCTGAGGGTCAGTCGATCTGAGGGTCGGTCGGTCGGTCAGTCAGTCGGTCCGTTGAAGTCCTGCTCTTCCCCTGCTATGTGCTTCCTTTTAATATAGACCCGTTCCATGAGTAATGACTTCCTGATGAATTTCCTTCTCACTGTGTAGCACCTCTGGCTTCCTTACCATACGCTGCTAAAAATCGCAAGACGTCTAAATGTATAGCCATCTAGTCATATGCAGAGAATCTTTTTGCCCCATTAATCACCATCGCCGCGTAAGAGACGCAAGACAATGTCTCGCCAGTGCAGACTGACCTAGATTCCTCAGGCGTCATCATGACGTAGTGACCCTGTTTCAAACGCACTGTCTGGCTCCTGAAGCAAACAAAGGCTGACGACCGTTGGCAAGGAGCTGATAAATTACCATTGTTGTACAATGTACAGTCGATGGCTGACCTTAACAGTCTCCAAGGGTCGGTGAGTGGGTGAGTGAATGGGTACGTTATTGTGAGCGTGTGAGCTGATGTGGTGTCGGTCAACCAATCATTAAGTCAGGCTTTCAGTCAGACATTGCTTTTCAGGATGGGCAGTAATTGAAATCACTTGAAATTACGTTAATTTGTAATGTGTAATCTGAAATTCAGTTACATTTTCCCATGTATTTTGTAATTTGAAATCCAAATTCATGTCCCAGAGTTATTTGTAATTCAATTACATTTTTCGTAATAATTTGCCCATCTCTGCTGCTTTTACTTTCTACCTCCCACCTTCCTCCCTCTCCCTCCGCCCCTCCCACCCTCCTCCCTCACCCTAAGCCCTCGTCCCTCACGTACTCTCTCACTCCGTCGCTCATCGAGATAGTTCAGTGGTGGTCATTGATCTTGTTGTCAGTTCTTGAAGGAGAAGATGGATGAAGAGCTGCGTTATGTCGTCATAGTCTGCGACAAACAACACTTAACGCGTTGTACGCGGCCTCTGGCGACAAGTTTTCACAGCAGCTCTGGCTTTCAATAAACTTGCACTCAAAAATGTTATAAGACGACAGGATCATAATGGACCAAATGGTGGCGGTGCCCTGAATATGACGAAGTATCATATGTGCATGCATGACTACAGAAACATATTAAGAACATGGATAATTTGCGTATTTTATTTACATATATTGACATAATATTATTTACATATTACAATTTACATGACGCGCTAGGATTTCCATACTGGAAGTGAGGAGAGGGATTGAGGACCACAGATAGCCTACGTGCAGAAATTTCTGATGACGAATCTTTAGAGTTCAGACATTAAAGTTTTTCACTTTTAGTTCAGGTTAGGTTAATTAGTAACTTCTAATGTACCGATGTCTAATGCACAAGGCGTCCACCGATGGCACCCCAAAACCAGACCGCAATAGACAGGTAAATATCCAAATCAGTCCACTCAAACAAAGAGGATCTTGGGGAAGCAAGGAATGAATTGTTACCTGTGAAGGAATAAGGCCCAGCAGCCGGGAAGCCAGAGAAGGAAAGATAGAGCAGGCAGTTGTCATGGTAGGTTGCACTTAAGTTGAGAGAAATGTTAAGGCAGCCGCTTTGGTGGTTTTAGAGTAAGATTCAATGAAAAGATGGGACTGTAGTTTTGAAAGGAAGGAGCGATAGATAGAGAGTGCAACAAAAATACTTCTCACTCACAAATGAGTCATCGATCAGTGGATTTTAGTGATCTGGATCGAAGGTACGATACAACCCTTGCTACCGGAAGTTAGACACTGCCTTAGTATCCTTCAAGAGGTCCTTAAAATGCGCTACATAATTGTTCAGATATATTGCAGCGCACTATAATCTCCCGATCCCGCTGATCCATTTCTCATCAGCAAAATGAGTCCATCAGATTGCGAATGCAGATTAATTAAGACCGTTGGCTTCTTCCGAGTCCAGTAATACTATCCATAGACACGAGACAGGCAAATCCCCGCATGCAGTGAATGATCCTCTATATGTTTAAATACGGATATTAAGTCTCAGCTGGTGTTGACATTAAACAGACTTAATTAATATGCCAAGTCTATGACGCGCTCATTATTTTTCATATTTTTACTATGCATTATTTTTATAAATTTCATCTGTTATATATTTACCAAATATTCATTTATAGTTCATATTATATTTATAGAATGCTAAAGGCAGTGTATACGACGTAATTACGAGCCATTATGGTAAGTCATTCACACGACCGAGGGGGTGAGGGAAGGCCTGGGCACAATGATGAACTATGGGAAGTCAATCTGAGCAATTCCACGCTAATGCCCGACATTTGAAGCTATGCTAATGACTAGATGAGTGGAAAACCTGCGGCAAGAGTCAGACGACTGCAAGTGAGTATAGCAATAGAGGCAGTTCTAAAAAGCGATACTCTTCTTTCCTGAGCACTTCGCTTGTGTTAGTACTCAAATACGATATAATGTGTATCTTTTATATACACAAACATAAATGCATGCCCAATGGCCCATTCCACCTTGTAAAATTATTATGTAGTATTTCAGTGAATCCCAGAAAGAATACGGAAAATAAACGGCATCTAGCTAATGTACTAGCTTGTAATTGTCAGAGTGCATTATGTAAAGCAAAAGTACAATCAGCAAATGCAGAAAAAACTTATGTAACACCTTCTGAACATGATGCTACTTATCTTTGACCCGTTTACCGTGTTCACTTTAGCCCACGGCTATTGAATTCTTCTTTTTCATCATCTCATCGTCTTCATCTTCTACTACTACTGCTGCTGCTGCTGCTGCTGCTGCTGCTGCTGCTACTGCTACTGCTACTGCTACTGCTGCTACTGCTACTGCTACTGCTACTGCTACTACTACTACTACTACTACTACTACTACTACTCTACTACTACTACTCTTACCACTACAACCACTACTACCACTACTACCACTACCACTCTACTACTACCACTACTTTTCTTCAACTTCTTATTTCTCTTCTTTCTGTTTTTCGTCTTCTTTTTCGACTTGCTCTTCAATTTCTTCTTCTCCTTTTCTTTTTCTTTTCTTCTTCTTTTTCTTCTTCAGCGTTCTGCTTTCAGGCAGATCCAGGAATTCAACGACTCCATTCTTCTCTTTCCTGTGCCATTAATTTTGCTAACGTCTTTGCATCCCCGTACGTCTGTCTCCGTATCCATCATCCAGTCCAACTGCTGAGTTGTCGACCTTCCTGCAGCTCTAACAATTCTTCCTTCAATCATTGTCTTCAGGAGAGAATTTCCACAAAGTATGTGACCGATCCCGGTCAGTTCATTTGTCTCTCTTCTCTATTGTATGCAGCAGTTGTTCTCCTCTTGCACCAAGAGCTGAAATTCATTTGTCTTCTTAGCCATCCAGCCAAATGAAGTTAGTTGCCTCCATAAGTTATACACATTTCAAATGCATCAACGGGCTTCCATTTCCTGCCTTTCTAAGCTTGTAGAATGCTTCTTTACCCAATGCTATTCGTCTTTTTTTATCTTCGCAGACATACACATCGTTTCCGCTATCAGACACACATAAGCAAGTAAACTGTAAATAACTTTTAACTGTAGCACTATTTATTTTACTTATGGAGATTTTGGCTCCTTTGCTTTGGCATCTCTCCGTTTCTGCTCAAAGGCTGAAGAAAATCCGCTGCTATCCACTAAATTTTAGCGTTTCTTCCACTATTATTTGCCGCGCGTTGCCAAAGCAAAACCGTGGACGTTTTAAGCACCAGTATTCCATGTGGTTCTGTGCAAAGTCTTTCATTTCTTGTGTCAGAAACACCTACAACATCAGACTTGATCCTCGTGTCATTTTTTCCCTGTCTACCGTATAAATAAATGTCTATCGCTAGCGCTGCAGAAGGACACTTCTCGAGAAACGCGGAAGCGGTCGTCTGTTTCTGACTTATCATATTCTATGAATATCCACACACTCAAACTACACCGTTGAAATATGACATGCAAATCAGTTGTATTATATCCGAAATATCAGTTGAGTTTCTGATTCAGAACGATTAATAACTTCTGCTATAATTAATTATATTTAACATTCTGATTAATTTTGTTTAATAAGCTAAGAATGTTATAATAACTGTAGGGCCTGGCGATATCTTTAAATATTGATCAACTATTTATATCGCACTAATTCATAAATTCGTCTGAATTCTTTGCGAAATGATATAAGAGAAAGAAAAGGGTCTATCAGAACTAGTGGTAGTGAATTCCATGGACGAGGACCAGCTTGTGAAAAGGCATGGAAATGACTTTGTGGCTAGTTAGGACAAACAACTATACTAGGCAATCCGATATCAAGTTTATACTGGTGGGATTTTTATAGGAACGCACAAGTCAGCGCAGGACAGCTCGGCTTTAGACCCTGGAGTCACTTTAAAGTGGAAAAAGCTGGGAAAGATAACAAATTTAATTTTCAACACAGTAAGTCTAGAACTGGATGATACCTTGGAAGAAGCCGAAGAGCAAGACATTATTAGGAGCAAGAGATTGACGATTAAATAAAATTTACCTCTGATAAAGTAACAGAATCGTGTAATGTTGACAATGTGAAATTCCAGTTTCATCTCGGAAATAACACATGCAGAAGTTAGGCAATAGTTTGAGCTAAGAAGAATTGAACTCTTTTTAAAAATCAAATTATATCAAAGTTGTTTATTAAAGAGCAACAACCGACGATAAAGATTGGCCTGTAATAGCTACGTTGTGTTATCGCTTAATTCGGTTCATAAGACGATCTATTCTGAATCATTTTGAAAAATCTCCAACAGTTCAGACTACATCGGTTTTTTCATTTTTCTGTTGTTGTCAGATGCAGTTACGACTTCTGCTGTTGGCGGTCTATCTAGAAAGTTTGGCAATGACTAGCGGAGGAGTAAACCCAGGTGAGTGAGACACGGCCATCGGTCTTCAACATCTCCCATCTGTTCTTCTTCTGTATATAAATATGAATTCATTCTATTCGCTCTTCCAGCGGTCGCATCTCATCCGCCAAAATCCATCTGTCTGTCTGTCCTTCTGGATACCGCAGTCGGCGACCTTTGACTTTTGCCTGTATACATTTAGATGATGGATCTGTGTGCAGTGCCAGATCATTCATAGAAGTCCTACGCGGTCTTCTCATGAATGCGCATCCACTAATGACCATCTCTCCATTTGTATATATAGCCTATTCCATAAATATACACGAGTGTATGTGCATATAAATATATATATTGCATAATGATATAATATTTTGGTCGATGTTCAATTACAGAAATATATATTGATGTATGAGCTCATGTGAATGCACTGGTGCGCTGTGCTTGGCAAAGTATTTCCGTTGCTATTGAATGGTGATGTATCTTCGAACCATCCAGAGACATTTCAGTCAAGGATGTCCAGCAACGCGCATCACCCGACAATACACATAAACCATTTCTTTCTGAATATAGATAGGTGGAAGTTTATGACCAATCACTTTTATGCCCTTACTTGCTTTCACACAAATCACACGTCTCGGACACACACGCGCACACACGCGGACGCACTCATCCACACGCGCAATTGCGCATGCACTTGGACTAACCGTTTCTGTCACCGAATTACCCTCTGAGGGAGGGCGATACGCGGTGACATCTGACCCCGGCTAACAGGGGCTTTGGACGATGGCATCAACCTGAATATGGTGTTAACTGTAATTGAAACTGCGCAAAGGTCCTTGACTACGACATTTTGGGGATGGCTTGGGATGAACTTGAACGAAGATGATCGAAGGAAGGTCAGTGAAGGGTTAGCATGCAAAGCAGTGCTTCTAATGCGTATCTGAGGACGTCCGGAGATGTTATGCGACCTTAGCGTCATTGGTCTACGGTTCATCCAGTGCTATCCGTAATGGGAATCGTGGACCTGGAAACGCCAGGCATTAGCGAGATCCAATGAAGTCTTCCGATCAAATGGTCTGTGCTTAAAAGTCCCTCAAGGGCGTAAAGACATTTCAGCATTCGTCTATATTTGCCATCTTCTCCAGACCAATGCATGGCTAAAGATGTCGTTTATGGCGATACATCAATGCATAAATCTTGCGGTCTCAAATCAATACTGCATAAGGTGGCGACCACAGAAACAGGATATCATCTTTATAAGCGTACACTTAGAAACCATATATGAAGATGTATATTCATTCATTCATTCAGTCCGAGCATTTATATAGCGCCCCTTCAAGGAACCTACTCAGAGGCGCTCCCAGCCCAACCACGGCTAAACAGAGAAGACTTGAGAAGGCGGCAGTAAGCAGGCAAATTGCTGCGAGGCATCATTTGTATACAATTGTTTATAGTATATATAACTGATTGTTATATATACCGCCCGTATATAAGATTGCAATTGTAAATTGTAATGTAACATTTGCATTTAATCTAATACAAGTCTTTCCGAATCCGCGCATAAGCTTTACAATAGAGACCTATACTCATCAGAATATATTATTATAACAACTTACAACAACTTGACGGTGAGTCATCGACATGGACTCAGAACGATGGACTATACATCGCCTTTCGTCGTTTCTCATCTTCTACAACCACGCGGTTCTGGAGCAGATGAATAATTATGGTGTCATCTGTCAACTGTTCATAGGCAGTCTTTGTTTTGGGTTCTACATGTTTGAGGGTAGCCCGCCACTGTTTACTCTTCTAGTTATCTGAAAACTACTTTCTAAATGAAAAATGTTCTGTTCTTGGTCACGTATGGTTGAGGCAAGCGCAGTAGTGAACGTCACTTATTAGTTGGTCGTTTAGCCCCTCTACAAAACTCTCCAGTCACAGTAACAGCTTAAATCAGTTCTTTTACTGAAGGATCCTTCACCGAAGGACTGTATCTATGAGGATTTCTGTCGATGGAATCGTGCATTACCAAATAACCAGTAGCTTACCGTATCTCCACGTCTTCTAGATTGATCGTTTAGTAAGGCCATCGTCGGGCGACCAGGTCGATTGGAGACTGGAACGTACAGCTCTCTGATGTATTCCGGAGCAGGACCGACCACGGATGATTTGGGACCCTGCAACGTCCAGCGATGACCGGCGGCCAATGCAAACTGTGTCGCATATTGTCCGATTTATGTGCGAAACGTGGTAGATTGGTCAGTTGTCGGGAAGAGAACTGATTGCAAGAGGCATGTGTATACAGGCAACTATCTGGATGCTTTATATAGCGCCTTTAACGTACTTCTCAAAAGCGTTGCGCTCCCTATCGTAAAATTATTGCAGCTAATTAAGAATGAAAGTCATCTCAACAATCCGGAAAAGTCACCAATAGTGTCTCTTGCACACACATAGAACCCAACCAACGGAGTTGATGATAGGCTACAGTATATTCAGAATTCAAAACGTTACATTGAGATTGAGGACTGATGGAAACGGAATGACGTCCTCGACACACGGTTGCGCTCATCGACTGACACTCCCTCGTAGATGGTACAGGACGCAGCGTCGGGCTATCCTTCAGGCCACTGGGTCTGTACTACGGGAGAGCGATTGGTAGCATCAGATAGACAGACGAGGTAGAACAGAGTATTATAATAGTGTTGGCCGAATGACTCTGATCTGTCCTAACTTAGTAGTAGACATACAAGTTACATGGTCAGTAATTATGTCTTGCAATGGGAAGTATGCCAAAATCTCGAGTAACATTCAATGGTTCCCGTTTGAAAATGCCACTGCCAGCCAAGGTCATTTTGGCCAGTGTGTATCTCACTTGGACAGGGAGTAATTTATTCTTGTAGCCTATTTTCACCGGCGTTTAATCATATGAAAATCAACAATAGACAAATATATTCATTCGTTCATTTCAGTAATTTATTCATTCGTTCTCTCATTCATTCATTCATTCAATCATTTTTCTTTCATTCGGCGTTTCATTCCGGTTCGACTGATCGGTCGCCCTGTCGCTCATTTGACCTCTATGCATATATCAATCAGTCTCGCTCGAGTCTCAATGTTTCCTCTGACTGTCCTGAGACTTGGAGACGAAATTCTCGGCCAGATTGCGAACGTTTTCCCTAAATTCTTTCTTCGGTGGAGATGATTGATTGTCTAGCTGTGACTGACGGCCAATGACATGCGAGGTTTTTGCACAGCTGTTCAGGGGATGCCTTCGACCAAAGCCTACCAAAGCTGATGAGTGTAAGTGGGATTGAAGGACGTTTGTTCGGTGTGAGATGAAAGCCACTGTAAGCCTTCGATGAATGCTTTCACGATGAAGCTGTCTACAGGGCAGTGTCTGTCACAAAGGTCACAGCTTACCAGGAATTTACTTGGAGCAGAAGGAAACTCTCTGAAACACGACACACAAAGTGCAATGCGAGCGAACAGGACATTAATAATAAATAGTCGAATAAGCATAAGACTTTGCAAGTACAAATTACTTATAGATTTTTGTGTCTTGAACTTAGAAAAAATAATATGCGTATTGATTTCATTTATATAATCATAATAGTAAACTCCAAATGTCTAAGGCGTTACTCTAAATCTAAGCGCAGGGCATAAGCTTATTCACGAGCGCTGCGTCGTATCAGAGGGGTTGTCCAGAGATCGATGTCCAGTGCTGACCACTGTTGCATTCTTATATCCCAGTACCTAAATTGCTCATGAATTTCAATTGCACACTCTTCTTCAAACTGTCAAACTGTAATTGAACCGGTAAGGAACATTTCAGGTTTTATAATGGTATCGTGTGTGCCTGTGGTTGACTTGGAGGTCCGAGTCCGGTTGCCAGAGAGACCAGAGACAGAAGGCAGAGTAGCTTCTAAGACGGATTTCTTTGAGGACGAGAAAGCTTGCTAGGCCGAAGCTTTGGTGGATTAGGGTATAGGGATTCTTATACGCATTATATTTTATCAAAGTCAGACCTTCGAACGTTTTGAGATCATTGTTAATGACTACAGCTAAAATTTCCTGAAACTAAGGCATTCTCATTTAATTGCTTCAATTTTCACCATAAAACTGTTATCTTTCTGCATATTCGCGGTTTTCAGAAACTTAAAGAAAACATTTTCGATCGGCTTAAAAGTCGCACATGGATTTCGGC